>BLKR01001956.1:0-234485 GCA_011170035.1 Teleogryllus occipitalis
AATCATGTCGAAAAGCAAATGAGAGTATGGGGAACAACTAATCGAAATACATATTGTTCACTGGTGGAAAACGTTCAGTTTGATATATGATATTTTGTCGTTTTTAATACGATCTATATGATCCTGCTTTAAGATTTCTTAAAAACACATTTAATTTAATAGGTTAAAATGCGTTTTGAAGACATCTAAAAGCAGGCGTGTGTAGATCGTATAAAAAACTATACAATTTTATATCAAATTCAACTTTTTCCATCAGTGGACAATTTGCATTTTGATTAGTTGCTCCTCATATGTATGCGAGTGACTTACGTCATCAAACGGACCTACACAGGCCGTAAATACCGAATTTCAAAGAGCCCGTGTTGTTTACTTGCATCACGCTTTTAATTAAACTCTCAATAGGTTAGTTTTTATCAAGAAAATGATGTTTGTAAATAATATTTCTTTAAATGAAATTTTAAATTATACTTTTGTTGGATTCTAGCTTCATTAATACAATGTTTTCATGTGAACGTTTTCTAGTTGGCGAAATGACAAGAATTATAGGCAGAAAATCGGCTGAAGCACGAGTTAGCCAACGTGCGTGAAATAAATGTGAATCATTCCTACGTGTTAAACACCTACTATTCCCTCTAATTTGGTTTGGCACCAATGGCTGTCCAAAAAATCGCTCACATGACCGGACACATAATACTCAGCGAGGCTCTGTGACTGGTTGGCCCTGTTAGCTTCCCCTGCCACTCGGCGCTGTATCGCCTGCGACACTCTGGGTTGTGAAGTAATGGGAGCATTGTTTTGTGTTGCTTTCCGTAAACACCCCGAGTCCCTTCCCTAGTGTTTGGGATTTTTTTCAAAAGTCTCTCTCTAGTGTTTGACAAATTTATTCTTACTGCTTTATCCACCTGGGTTTGGAGAAGCGTCTCTGTACCTCACCCCGCGAGGTGGAGTCTTCGAAATGGAAGTGAACGAGAGATAATTCGAATTACAGCACGGGAAAGAAGTGTGTAGTGGGACGAGCATTCTTTCTGCCGCCCAATATGTCCTGTCGTCCAAACCCTTTGGCTGAAGCGCGGCTGCCTGCCCTCAGCACGCACCGCAAGAAGTCGCACTCGTCGGGGTCGACCAAGGCGGCGAAGAGCCGGCAGAGCGTGCGAGGCGCGTCGGACGCGGAGGAGAGCGCGGCCTCCTCGTCCTCCTCCTCCTCATCCAGCAGCAGCAGTAGCACCAGCACCAGCAGCAGCAGCAGTAGCGGCAGCCGCTCGCTGGCCAGCGACTCCAGCGCCGCCTCCAAGTCGCACGCCAGCAGCCGCGTGCTGGGCTCGCGGCGCAGCACCACCACCGTCCGTGAGGTGCGCCGCAGGGGCTTCGAACTCGACACGGCGAGGATTGCTATGCATGGAAACGGTGTGCGATGGTGTGCGTTGGTGTGCGTTGTATAGAACGAATCATTTCTGACAGAAAATACACACCACCGTTTTCTGCTCAGTGAGGTGAACAAATGTCTGTAATTTTGCCTGAAAAGCTTTTCACAGCAGTTTCTCGGCTATTTTGCTTCGACTATAATGTTCAGAGAGTTATGTTTAATGTGAATCAAAGCGCTGAGGATATTTCTAGGTGTTGCTCATGAAAAAGTACGTCGAAAAAAGAAAATGTGTGAATTGATGAAATTGGATTGCAAATCACGACAGCACTGTATCGCGCGTGACCCGGATTAATGTTACGCATGGAACAACGGAAAATTGCAAACATTTTTTCAATACTTTCTTCTATTAATTATGTTATCGGTCCGCGAAATTTGAAATCGTGATTTTAGTAAACGGCAGTGTCTAAGGTTGCCGCCCGCTGCTTTAGAGTAGGTCCACCCCCATGCACAAAGTGGGTCCGCGCCGTCCGCGATGGCCCGCTGCAGTGGCCTCGAGCCGATCGCGCCCGAGCGTGCCCGTGTGCCGTGATGCCGAGTGCTGGGGTGGTATTGGCAGGTGCGGCCGCGCTCCGCCAAGCTGTCGTCGAGCGCGGACGCGCTGCCCGCGGCCAAGCGGCAGGAGGCGGGGCCCCGGGCCGTGTCCCGGCGCACGGCGCTGGCCGCCGGCGGGGCCGCCTGTGCGGCCGCGTCGCGGGACGAAGCCCCCGGCCAGGCGCCCGCCGTCGCGCCAGTGAAGTCGCAGGTAATCACAGCCAAAGAAGGAGCCTCCAATCCAGAAGCGCTTGGATATCGCAATCATGCTGAACTAGAGACCGGAAAAATATGTAGTATGAAACGTCAAAATATGTACATAAATATTGAATGAAAACAGTAAGAATATGTAATAAACATGTAAAATCGGATATAATATATAAAATTAAAATACATTAATTATGAAACACATTTAAGTAATATGAAATTAAATTCATAAAAAAGTTCCTTAAGAAATTTTAAGCCGACCTGGATGGCCGAGGTGGCTAAGAGCGAGTACCGACTCAGCGCTTCGGCCCGAAGGGTCCTTGGGCATGGCTGTTTGTCCCTCGACTTTGTGTTGTCGCGGAGGGCCTCGCGTTTCGCTGACCCCAGATCAGAGGAGCCCGCAAGAGTGTTTGTCTAGTGTATGGTCGAATACGCGTCCCTTCGGGACGTAAAGGGCAACGGGCTGTCGGCTGGATAAAAGCCCCAGGAAAAAAGAAATTTTAAAAGTAATACAAACGTTTAAAAAATCATTTGGAGAGCACACATTGATGCACACTTTGCACCATACAACTTTCGCGTCAGCAGTAAAAGCTTCATCTATTGCTTCCCAAGGCCGTAGTTTTGTAGACGGATTAGACGCAATAGAAGACGTACGATCACTGCAGCATGCAGCACTCTCATTGTCGGCGATCGCTAAAGTTTCTTGGAAATGAAGGTTCAAGTCACAAAACGCGGCGTCAGTTTTCACACCGCAAGGTGAAAATGATCTCAGTCGCTGACGCGCACTTCCTGCTACGGAGATAACTGATGTAGGCGCGTTGAACTGTGAAAACATCACCTGTCTTAACATAGGGTACCTGGAGTGGACACCTCGCTGTAATAATGTAGGAAAAAATGCTATTTTTTAATACTTCTTTTCATAAAAAATATGTATGAAATTTAATAGAATATTTTTTTGAAAGTAGCAAAATATGTAAAATATGTAATATGATACTACATACGTAAAACTATTTAACGAAAAAATTGGATATTGTGTTAGGACGACCACTAATCGCCGACATAACAAATTTGACAACGGTACGCAGAAAGACAAAAAAAATGCAATTACATAAAAATCCGGTCTCTACTGATAACTTACAAAAACAAATTCTGAAATGTATCTAGAGAAACACATAAATGGCTTCAGAAACAAAAGCAATGAATTACGTAGCTTCAGTTTCAAGTTATTGAAATCCAACCCGTATTGACTACACGTCTCCCACGAATCTATATTCAATAGTAAAATAATTTTAGTTGTATAATTAATCGAAACATAAACATTAAATGTTCACTGATTTTCAAATGTTCGAGCTTCCTATTTGTTCTTAAACTTATAAGTTATTGTCTTATAGTATCTTAAACTTATAATAAACAATAAAATCACGGAATAATTTATAATATCCTTAATAGTATGTTCCAATAACCTCAATTGCATTATTGTCCATGTCCTCCCTTAAGAAATAGTTCGGAGGGCCCTAGGTAGCTTATGTTTGTGTTCTTAAGTGCAATTTCATCTTGAAAAAACTTGCAAAAGCATTTTTTCAAAAAGTTTCAAAACTGTTCAGTATGAATAAACTATCTTGACAGAGGTTGTGAAGTGGCTTTGCTGCAGTAACCTTAAGAAGCCTTCTCGTACGTGATTAAGTCGTGATTTTGTTCGAAATGTCTATTCTATCGGTACTACCTAAGCTCACAAAAAATTAGAACAATATGTATTTATAAGATACGCCACGCTTTACCAAAATCGGGATATTAGATGCGTCCAGAAAGTAAGTTTCGATGGCCGATAAAGACAACAAAAACATTACCTAGTGAGAAATTTCACAGGCTACTTCCCAACATGGTCACCTGCACTGTTGAGACATTTATCGTAACGACATAGGCGTACGACAATTGTATGCCTATGTCATAAGAGTGCGCCTTCAACGTTCGAAGCCACGAAGCCACTTTATCCCATCGAAACTTGATTCACATTTCGCGTGGCGTTGGCTTCATGGGGTCTTGCATTGTCATGTACAAGCGTAATGCCTCTTGTCAACATCGTGTCGTGTTCAAACGCGTGGCTCAACTGGCGATGGATCTCCACGAGAGATTGCTTCTGAGCGTGCAAAAATCTGATGACTGCACGAACCTCCCAATTGGCGTGAGTCAATATCACACCAGCCATTTTATCGAAGTACTTTGCTATAACCACTACCTCTACAAGACTAAAACTGCACCGCATTAGTCCCACAAACCTCCTCTGTACTTCTGCGCATGTGCATTCCTATCACCGGGAGCGGTAGCTCAGTGCATCAACTGATGTCACTGCAGCGCCTCTGACCGGGAGGTCCTAGGTTCGAGTCCTGACGGCGGCAGGATTTTCGACACTAGCTTTGCAGCTAGGTCGAATTCAGTCGCTGTCTGGAGGAGAATTCTAGTGGCCGGCTGCTCTGATCGGTAGTTTTCCGTGGTTTCTCCGATCAACACCAGGCAAATGCCGGAGCAGTATCCTAACAAACGAGCCGCGGACCGCGCGCGATCTTAGACTCTTCCTTGTCCTATCCTCTCCTCTTACATACACACTTACTCTAACATGCACTACACTACCAGATATTCCGGGAGACCGGTCGGGAGCTTAGAGTTTGTTCCGGCTGGGGCGGTGCCTCGCTGGTGGGAGAGTCCTGGTTAGGGGGAAACCCCACTAGCCGACGGTAGGTCGGCGCCGGATCTCGCCAACCAGCGGGGGAAGATCACGGCCGTCTCCCGAGAAAAAAACATACACTACACTCACGGGACCAATGGCCAAAGCAGTTGACGCGCCCGGAAACACGAAAAAATCAATCAAATGCATTCCTATCTGACTACACATGCTATTTCTGGACGCGATCGGATCTCAGTTTCTGGATGCATTTCGTACGAACCTTTACAAAGAGCGGAGGGTTTGCTGCGGCTGGTGCGTTCTCCCGTCCCAGCCCTTCGTTGTGTCGGGTCCGTAGCTGGCGTGTGCGTCGGAGAGCCGGGCGTCGTCGGCGGGCGGGAGCGCCGCCGAGGCGTCGCGGGCCTCCTCCGCGGAGGGCTCTAGGGCGGCGTCGGCGGCGTCGGCGGCGTCGGCGTCGGGCAGCGACTCCCGCGGCGAATCGCCCTCGCCCTCGCGCCCCGCCTCCCCCGCGCCCTCCGCGGGCGGGGGCGACAGCAGCGGCGGCGGCGGCGGGGGCGGGGTCGAGGGCGGCGGAGGCGCGGACCGGGACGAGTCCAGCTCCTGGTGGGAGGAGTCCACCTCATGGATGTCCACGTCCTCCAAGAACCGCGACACGCCCGGCTCCCGGCGCCGCACGCGCAAAGACGTGAGTGCCGTCACGCTTCACTTACACTTTGCATGGGCACTACTAGTGTAGGCTTCTGGCGTAGATATTTTCTTCATCGTTTCTGTGGAATTTGTTTAATCGTCCACGTAACTCCTAGGGCGTCCTCTTCTGGTTTGACTCATAAATTTTCTCTCCAAAGTAGTTAGATCAATATTAATATCTCTTTCCTCCACGACCAACTTTCGCTTTTCGCCATTCTCATTCAATACTTCTATGATTATTCCCGTTTAGATGAGTACACTTAATATTTAAAAGAAAACAATAACAACAACAATCAATTTTTGCTGCTGATCAGAAGAAAATGTTCAGAAAACTAGAGGAGAGCGGGAGATGAACGAGACCGCACAGTCAATCCCCAACTCCAAGTAAGAATGGTTAATTTATGGGCCTCGCCATCACAAGAAGGAGGCTTATTGGCTTCAGAGAGGAATACAAGCTTGTCAAGATATAGATGAAATGCTATCACTTATGATTGCTGAAGCTGATGTTAGAGCAATCACCGGAAAGACACAGAACTGGATATCACCTGGTTCAGATGACGTTCATAATATTTGGTGAAAATACTTTTCTGCTTTCCATCTATACCTGGCTATTTTGTTTAATGCTGCTTTGGAAGATCCAGCCACTTTACCTAAGTACCTATTAAAGTAATACCTTTAAGTGGGCTAAACCACGTGACAGTCAGAAAGGATATTATAGGTCAATTACAAGTCTGTCAATATTACGTAGAATGTTGACAGATATGTAATTGGTTGATAATGTTCTGGTTTACAAAATTTTTGTATACATATTTTTAACTGCTATTATGTCTTGAGAAAATAATGATCTCATCTAATAAATGAAAACCTTTTACCTCCTGAGCAAATTGGCTGACTAAAAGGAACTAAGGTTTGCAAAGAACTATTAACTATATTCGTTACACCGTACTCCAGCTGCCCGTAACCAGATTCGTACTGACTTGCTGGCATGTAACTTCGGTCACGTTCCATGATGCATTTATGTACTTGAATGTATCGCATGTAGGTGGCAGTTTAGAGATCATCCCTTAAGCTGTATAGTTCAATTAATAATCGTTTCCCCATCTGGTCTGAGCGTTGAGAGATATGAAGGATTAACGTAGGGGAAGAAGAAGTTGTGACAGTTCATACTCAAAGCAATTTATTTTGTTTACTTCCGAGCTATCAAAAAAAATATACATTTCCCCAAAATATAAAGCCAAATATTTCATTGGGTAATTACATTCAGAAGAATGCGTAAGGAGAACTTTTCTCTCTTCCCTTCTCTGAGACACCGCCACTCGGTAAAATAAATTGTTTAGTTGAGCATCCCTGATTTCTTGATTCTCCATTCACCAGGAGAGGTGGCTCAACTGATGTCATTGCAGTGCCCCTGACCGGCAGATCCTAGGTTCGAGTCCCGACAATTGCAAACTTTTCGACACTAGATAGTTAGGTCGAGTTCTGTCGCTGTCAGGAGAAGAATTCTGGCGGCTGGTTGCTCTCATCAGTAGTTTTCCGTGGTTACTCCGATCAGTACCAGACGAATGCCAGAGCAGTATACTAACAAACAGACCACGGATCGCGCGCAATCTTTCCTTCCCATTCCTTGTTCTATATCCTATTCCTTACTTACGCTGGGGCAGTGTGATTTAGTCACGCTGATGTAAGATAACTGGTTGAGACACGATCCCGTTACACGACGATAGGTCGGCGCCAGATCGCACCATCCAGCGAGAGAAGATCGCCACCACCTCCCGCGATAAAACATTACCTTAAATTCACTTACGGAACTTAAGTAGTTGGCGCGCCCGGTATCACTAATCAATCATCCATCATTACTTAATACATTAAGCTTCTCTGCGATGGTGATTTTCTACTTGAACTACAATGCCAGAATTAGTGACGTAGAATGAATGTTACAAACTTCTCGAGCATGTCGAGGTGGAAGATGAAGGGCGCGTGCGCGTGCGCGCCGCAGGTGCGCGTGACGGTGGCGTGGGCGCGGCGCACCTTCTCCCGCCTGGGCGGCAACGAGCCGCGGGACTCGCTGGGCGCGCTCATCGGCAACCTGCTCGCCAGATACATCGGCGCCTTCATGAGTGAGTCTCGGGCCAACGGAAAGCGTAGACTCGACTGGCAACCATCCACGCCCACGCGATGGCAGAATCATCATTCACGAATTGAAAACTACGGTTTTGGAAAGTTTTATGCTAGAAGCTTTAAACGATTAAACACATTCTTGGATAAGTTCCTGTGCCATCATTACTTCGTAGATTAGCTTCTTTACGATGATATTTCTACTTGAACAAGAATGCCTAGAGAGTAACTTGGAATGAATGCTACAAACTTCTCGTGCATGAAGAGGTGGAAGACGATCACTTTTGTCAATCAATAAGTGGTAGGAAATTTCTTATAACAAGGTTGCAAATGTGACATTTGCCCCTGATTATTAGGAAACTCATTATGTGGTGGCGGAAGTCATTATGTACGGCGTTTTATGACATTCCTTTGTCTGTACCAGAACGTGACCTGTGCTTATTGAGTTACCTACCAATCACCGACAAATGTCACAACTACGTTATAAGAAATGTTCCACCACTTATTGATTTACAGATGTGATCATCTCCAATCCCTTCCAAACCCTAGAAGCTTGTATCATTTATTCGGAGACATTTTGTACGTAACCCAAACATATTCTGCCACTCCTCGGAAAGAAGAAGTGCATTGTGGAAAGTGCATTGCGATGAATAAGCAGCTGGCGCGTGGGCGGGGCGCGGCGGGCGTGCGCAGGCGGGACGCGCGGCATGAGGCGGCGGCGTGCGGGCTGCGAGGTGTCGCTGGCGCAGTCCTGCATGTCGCAGCTGCGCGCCGCGGCCGTGGAGGCGGCGGAGGTATCCACCCTCAGCCTTCATTGCGCGCTCGAAAGCGGACGCCGTACGGCGGCGGAATCACAGACTGGGGGACAAACTCTTAACTGGAGTCGACTCTACGTAAAGAGCATTACACGGGAATTGAATTCATTAGTGGAAAAAAAGAATAAATAAGTACAATTGCTTGCGTGTCCAGGCTGGGTATAGTATTTTTGAGGTTTTGAAAAGGGATTTTTACGTTCTTCTCACTCTCCTAACGACTCGTTCAGCTCAGTTTTTTAGATTTCTCGATCTTTTACCATCATTAAGTAGAAGGGTTCACGTTAATGGTAACGTAAACAAAGGTTACAGATCTGATCATTTTCATGCGTTTAATATTCAAAGTTGTCTTTTTTCACGTACGCGATTTGGAACCATGATCGGCAGACACTAAAAGTTAATTCTATTAACTGAATATTACTATCTCCCTAAACTACACACGTTGCACACTTGATATTTTTTGCGTGAAATAGGAGCAATAAAATTTAATTCATGAAAATGTGTGAAATACGTAGGAAGATGTAAAGAAATCAAGTTAATATCTCATTGTTTAGAAACTTTGTCAGTTTCATCCATAAACTTGTGCTGTACAAATAAACGTTATTACAAGAATGAAATTGATCTAAACTAAATCTAATTATGGTGGTTATTAGTATTAGTATCATCATTATCTTTATATTATTATTTCTAGTAGTAGGTACATTTCTAGTAGTATAAGTATTGCACGTAATATTTTTACTATGAGAATTGATTGTACTTTTGAACTTTTAGCCACCTGTTTAGAAACCATATCTGTCAGGAACACTTTTCATATCGACTCGTTTCACGATTCAAGTTTCAAGATTAAAGTTTTAAATTGTATTTATTTCCTGTCTACAATAAAAATATTCACCAAATAAACGCAACTTATCTGAATTGAAAGTTGAAGCCTCATGAGCTTCACAAATATCTGTCAAATTACAAGCATTGCGAAGAGAGCACGTTGCATTTCATGCATAATTGCATATTCAGTCTCATGAAAATCGTGCCTCACTTATAAATGCAAATATGGTCAAAATGTGTGCCAAATGCTGTTAAACTAGTTTATTTTATTATGTTTTCTTTTCATTTAAAAACCATGGGCACATTTTCTACATTCGACCCTGAAAACACATTTTACAACTTTAAATTTCATTTCATTAAGAATAAAATAGGCATATATCGATAAAACGAAACCCAGGTCAGAAAAGACAGCTTCTGGCGGCATTTTGAACTTCTGTTTTGCGATATTGGCGCATCATTTTTGCCCCACAGATGAGTGCCCGGGACGGGGCTTTACCTCTGTAACCTGCATTCAGTAGTCCACCATACCATCACTTATCGGTAATTTCTTAATTGTCTTCGAAGTTGTTTTCTTTCTGCATTACTTTAATGTGTTTCAGTGATAACCCTAATTGATTACTTACTAAAACTGAAATTTTTGTTTTATTGAGTTTATTCTTATAATTATGATGATCATATAATAACATGAAGATTATGCTTAAATTGAAATTTGAAAAATGTAGCAAAAAGTGAACATTATTGTAGCGTTTTTAACTACTGAATTTGTAACTTATGAATTATATCAAGAGCAGCGAAGTTCTTGTCTTCGTAGTAGATTTTTTTTGAAAATAAAATGAAATTGGCAAAGGGAAAGACAGTGGGATTTTGAAAGCGATGATGTAGCATCGAAATTTATGGGGATTCATATGAAAGGATTATAGGTGTTCTCAACGCCACGAAGCGACGGAGTGTAAGTAAAGAGAAACGGTGTAATGCCTATCGAGAGGATAAGGTTATATTCAAGAGCTTTCAGAGTGATTTGATATTAACAGCATCTCTGCGACCGCAATATTACCGAGGAGCGTGAAAAATACAAAAATTAGCTCAAAATTAAAAAATATAAATATTTAAAATTATATCACACCCACAAATAAAATTTAAAAAATCCATTTATATTGCATGCATTTACATACCATTTTTTACCAAAATCAACTCTGTCAACATGCTAAATGAGCGGCCAATACACACACTCCATCCAACACCTTGGCCGGGAGAGGTGGCTCAGTGCATCAACTGATGTCACTGCAATGACTCTGACTGGAAGGTCTTAGGTTCGAATTCTAAGAGTGGCAAGATTTTCGACACTAGCTTGTCAGTTAGGTCGAATTCAGTCGCTGACTGCAGGAGAATTCTAGAGGCCGGCTACTCTGATCGGTAGTTTTCCGTGGTTTCTTCGATCTACACTAGGCGAATGCCGGAGCAGTACGCTAACAAACGGGCCAGGGACCGCCCGCGATCTTTCCTTTCTCTTTCTTGTCCTAACCTCACCCCTTACACACACACACACACACACACACACACTAACACCCACTACACTATACCACACATGCCGGGAGACCGGTCGGGAGCTTAGAGCTCCTTCCGGTTGGGGCGGTGCCCCGCTGGTGGGAGATACCTTGTTGAGGGAAAACGCCACTAGCCGACGGTAGGTCGGCGCCGGATCTTGCCATCCAGCGGGGAAGATCACCGACACCTTCCGAGGAAAACACCGTGCACTGCACTTACGGTACTAATGAGCTGAGTAGTTGGCGCGCCCGGAATCTCTAGCGAGGCCGTGGGCGCGGAATGAGAGCGCGAGGGGGCGCGCGCCTGTGTTGGAGATGGCGGTGGCGCAGCGGCGGCAGAGCGCGCAGCGCAGCGCGGGCGGCGGCAGCAAGCGCAGCGCGCGGCGCGGGCCGCAGGACGCGCTCGCCCCCGCGCACGCGCCGCCGCCGGCCCCCGCGTTGCGCCCGGCCTCGCTGCACGCGCCCTCCTCCGTCTCGCGCAAGGAGCCCCGCGCGGCGGCCCGCCGCCCCGCGGTGCCGCGCCAGGCGCGACAGGTGCCTCGGCGCTTCGGAATTGCCAACGGAGTAAAGGCTCCCACAGACCGGCGCGGTAGATCCGCAACCTACGCGGATTGGCCGCAGCGGAAGTTTCGCGTTGTTGCCTTATGAGCACGTTCAGACCTGCACGACAGACGAGCATCGCGACAACGGATTGGCAGTGTTTAATCGGCGGCGAAATTTGTAACGCAGTCAGACGCGTTTCTTCCGCTGCAGTTCGAGTTCCGTGGAAGTCCGCCCGTGTTCGGGAGTCTTCGCTCCGCTTTGGCTCGAGGGACCTTGCCAACCGTGACCAAACGCTGACTCATAATTGACGCTCCGGTGTGAACGGTCCCGCGAATTCCGCGGCCGCGTCGAGCTCGGAACGTTCCGCGCCGCACCCGCTGCGGATCTACCGCGCCGGTCTGTGTGAGCCTTAAACTTTACCACAAGTAAAATGTTCCGAATACGCGCGGTAGATCAAGTAGAGCAACTGGGATATCCTTCCAATTCCCAAATTTTGTCTTTAAGGAAGAGATTTCTCTCTCTTCAATATTTTAGTTTTAGGAAGACGCCGAAAAAAATCGAACTCCACAATTTTCGACAAAATCAGGGATTACAACGGATACGAAACCTGCGCTATTCTTTGAACCGTTATTTACGCTATCCGTCCACAAAATTCAATCAAAAAATTTGGACTCTTTTTTTTTTGAAAATGTTCAAGGGGCTTCATATATAATATCCTTCAAAATTAAAATATTGGTTTCAAATTCAAGGGGCTGCGACATCAGTCAGATCAATTGAGAGATATCAATTTTGGAGAAAAACGACTGGATCATTTTGGCGCTAGCGTTGATCACAGATGAAGTTTTCGCCGTTAATCTATTTTTCTGTATCAAGGATCCACAAAACATTAATTTTTACCCCACAATGTGTTAGAGGAAGTAATTTTTGGATACTTTGGTCAATTATACACATCTTTGCGCATTCATAAACCCTAGAACGTCTGCATATTGGACCTTAATATTCCTTGCGGTAACTGACTTTATTCTAACACGACTTTTCACTGGGCCTTCATAAAACCTAAGACGATTGCTGAGTGACTCTATAAACCTTATGGCAATGGCTCGCTATGCCTTCACACATGGCAAATTATTTCTGCTCCTTCATAAATACTAAGGCTACTGCTCTCTGTGCTTTCATAAAACCTAAGACGACTACTCTATGTGTTTTCATAAACCCTAAAACGAAGGCTCATTGGACATTCATAAACCCTACGGCCACTACCCCCTGGGTCTTCATATAGTATGACGACTGTTCTCCGGATCTTCATAAAATTTAGGCGACTGCTCTCTGGGCCTACACAAACCTTAGACGACTGCTATTTGGGTCTACATAAACTCTGAAACGACTGGTCACTGGGCCTTTGCGTATCCTAAGGCGACTTCTCTCTGCGCCTTCATGAATACAAAGACTACTGGTCCCGGGCCTTCATAAAACATGAGACAACTTCTCGTTAGACCTTAATAAACATTAAGGCGAATATTGTGTGGGCCTTAATAACCATAAGGAGACTGCTCTATGTCTTTATATACCCTAAAACGAAGGATTATTAGGCATTCATAAACCCAGCGGCGACTAACCACTGGACCTTCATACATCCTGCATACAGCGACTGCTCTCCGGATCTTCCTAAACCTTAGACGAGTGATCTCTCGACATACATAAACCCTAAACGATCGCTCTCTGGGTCTACATTAACTACTCGGCGACTTCTCTCTGCGCCTTCATAAACAAGGAAACGACCGCCCTCTGAACCTTTTCAACTCTAAGGCGACTCCTCTCTGAGTCTTCACAAATCCTAAGGGGACTGTTCTTTGGGACTACATAACTCCTTCGACAAGAGCACTCCAGACCTTCATACAAAAATAAGACGACCCAGACCTTTATAATCCGTAAGGCTTGTGCTTTCTGGGCCATCGCTAAGGTGACTGCTGCTGCGTGGGTTGATTCGCCCTAACCGAGCCGGGGTGTGTGTGTGTGTGTGTGCGGCAGGCGCGCTCGGGGGAGAGCGTCGCCGTGAGCGAGGGGCGCGGCCACCGGCGCGGCGCGTGCGGCGACGGCGACCACTCGCGCGCCAGCGACCGCGCGGCCCCGGCCGGCCACGCCCCCTCCCGCGGCCCCGCCCACAGCCACGACGACGACGACGAGGAGGAGGAGGACAGCGGCGACGACGACGACGACGGCGAGGACGACGACGAGGAGGACGAGGACGAAAGCGAGGAGGAGAGCGACGCCGCCCGCCACCGCGCCGCGCGGGACTTCACCTCGTCCTTCTTGCCCGAGTGCGAGCGACAGCTGCTCGAGTCCTACCTCTCCGGGGACTACGACTTCGCCAGCCTACTGGAGCCAGTGCCCGAAGTGCGGGCTTTGTTTGAGGTACTTGACAAACACCGGGTTGGAACGAACGTTGGCTACCTCAACTTCCTAGCTCTCGCTTACAGATCACATCCATTAACAAGTGCGGCCAGCTTGATGGTCAATTATTTCGTATTAATCGAAGTATAATTTCTTAATTTCATCCGCAATTTCATTTTTTATCCTTACCTTGAAAATCCATGAAACATTCACCCTTTCGATACTTTCAGTTTTTACTCTTAGCTCAACCGCTGGTGTCTAAGAGTCTTCAATGAAACATAACTTTTCTTCGAACTGAATCGATTCCCCTTACAGTCACTCCTCGGATCTTCTCTGCGAATCTAAAGACAGAGCCGCTGCACAAATTACTGTATGTACATACACACCGTCTGGCCACCGAGAAGGGCTGTGAACGCCTCTGATAAAAACATCACTTTTTACTGTGGCGGCTCCAGAGACAATTTTGAGGAGGAAGAGGTCACAAAATTTTTGAATGAGAATATGCAGCCAGATGCAAGAAAACAGTGAATATAGTGTAGGTCATGGTGGAACAAACATTCTTGAAACATTCTTCCTCACGAAATATGTTGTGTATACTACTGCACCCTGTAGCCCAATCGGAGGAAACGTATTTGGAGACAGAGTTCATAAACTCGTCAATAGGTAGCTCTGAACGTCATGCAAGGAAACCTTTCCCAAGTACCCAAGTCACTGGGCTGCGCGCACAGACAGCCACCATTTTTACAAGTCATATATTGCAATTTTCGCAACTCCAAAGCATTGGAGCTTATGGCAACACTAAATTTGGCTACTCTGTTCAGTTCCCAAACATTCCTAACCAATGTAGGAAAACATAACATGGGACTTGAAATTTCTTAGAGCTTTTTTTAATTCTGAAATTGGAGAACAACATGGCGAACGACTACTTAAACATCAAATACTGTACAAAAGGGAATGAAAGATGTGTATTATTTGGGAGGGCAGTGGTCTTTGAAACTCCCTACCTCAGCCGCCACTTCAATTTTTGACATTTAAAAATGTCTATATAATTCAATGTAAAGGAGGTGTTTGCTAGTTCTGCACTTAGACCGTCTCATCTTCAACCTCTGTGTACCGAATTTCAAATCCCCGTCTATACACTTGAAATTAATGGGGGTCGAATCGGGTACTCTGTTCCCTTGCACTTCATTCCACCATACAATGGTTGATATAGCACCATTGGGACAACTGTTGCAATTGCGGATCTGTGAGTATGATGTTCTAGGGTTCCAGTTCCGACAGTAGCGCATTTTCGAGACTAGGTACATACTCGGGTCGAATTCGTACACTGACTGGAGGAGAATTCTAGCGGCCGGCTGCTTGGTAGTTTTCTCCGATTTCTCCGATCAGTGCAAGGCGAATGCCGGAGAGGTTCCCGAAAAAAAAAATCTTTCTTGCCTCATCCTAGTTCACTTATACACACACTCGCACTTACTCTTCCTATACACACACTCGCACTTACTCTTCCTATACACACACTCGCACTTACTCTTCCTATACACACACTCGCACTTACATGTACAACACAATTACACATACTAAATGGAGACGAGTCGGGGGCTTCGAACTTGACCCGGCTGGTGAGGGGGTGCCCCGCTGGCCAATGTAAAGCCCGCAAAACGACGTGTAGGTCGGCTCCGGATCTCACTTCGAAATCCGCCATCGCTCCATCAGCCCTCCAACGAAAGCGTCGCTCGCAGGCATCTTGCGAAGGCTTTTGATTGATTGATTGATTTTTTCGTGTTTCCGGGCGCGTCAACTGCTTTGGTCATTAGTCCCGTAGTGTAGTGCATGTTTTTCTCTCGAGAAATAGCGGTGATCTTCCCCCGCTGGATGGCGAGATCCGGCGCCGACCTACCGTCGGCTAGTGGGGTTTCCCCCTAACCAGGACTCTCCCATCAGCGGGGCACCGCCCCAGCCGGGACAAGCTCTAAGCTCCCGACCGGTCTCCCGGAATATGTGGTAGTGTAGTGCATGTTAGTGTGTGTGTGTAAGGGGAAAGGATAGGCCAAGGAAGAGGAAGGACAGATCGCGCACGGTCCGTGGCCCGTTTGTTAGTACTGCTCCAGCATTCGCCTGGTGTTGATCGGAGAAACCACGGAAAACTACCGATCAGAGAAGCCGGCCGCTAGAATTCTCCTCCAGACAGCGGCTGAATTCGACCTAGCTGCAAAGCTAGTGTCGAAAATCCTGCCGCCGTCAGTCTTGCGAAGGCGCGGGCGTGCGCAGGCGGTGGGCGGGCGCGCGCGGACGCAGAACGCGGCCGGCGGCGGCGGCGCGGTGCGCGCAGACGGCGGCGGCGGCGGGCGGCGGCGGCCGCGCCCGCGCCAGCAGCACCCGCCCTCGCACGCCCCTCGCCCGCCGCCCGCGCGCCACCCCCGTGGCCGCTGCCACTGCCCCAGTCCCAGCCCCAGCCCGCCCGCCAAGAAGCGCTGAGCGCCCGCCTCGCCCATTTCTACTTTCTTAACAAATAATCGCAAACGTATAATAAACAAGTTCATTTGTTTCTCTGCATTCCTCTTGACGTACATAGGTGTGTTAATGACGCAGAAGAGTTCTGCGACCAGAGTCATACGAAGGCTCTTCGCTGTTCGAGTGACGCCGCGAGTGAAAGCTGTCAAGTCGACGATTCGACCTTCTGATCGTGATCTTTCTCAAGGCTGAAGTGCCGACTCTTTAGACCTTGCCCTGAGGAATATCACCGACATGAAACGTATACATCAGTTTTCGATGGAGCATCACCCGGACAGCCAAGAGCATTCGTAAATAGGTAATATAGATAAACGGGGTAAACGGGGTAATCTGTAAAAAACCATATAATCATTACTGTTCTCTACATGAGGATATCAATGATATGATCCAGGTTTTTAATGATTTCAGTGATAGATGGTAGTGCAAATAAACCCACAGTGTTGGTAAAGACACGTTTCAACTTCGCATTGTCGTGATTTCAGTTATATTATTTAGGGGATATTGTAATAAAATCATAGAAGTATTTAGCTGAAAATCCATTGTAAGATTGAGTTGTAAATAGGACGGTCGCACAGATACAGAAAAGTAAAAACAATTAAACTAGTAGAACCCTTACGATTACATCATCCAAAAGTAAGAGATGTAAAAAAGTTACAACAGAAAAGGATTACTCGCACAACTTTTCTTGACCGATGGTTTCTAGAAATGCGGGTAGAGTGAGGGTATTAGTTATGAAATCTGACCCCAGATCTTATCAAGGAATGCCAATTTCAGGAAAATCAGTCATGCCTTCACAACTTTCTCTGTAATTTGCATTCTAACTTTCTCACGAATTCGAGGTTCTCGCATCTGAACCTGCTCTTCTTTAGAATTTTTGAGGAAACCAAGAACAGGAATTATTGTCTTCAGCAGCAAATATTTTTTATTACGTGCCATAAAAGATGTCAGGAACGTTGTCATCCGTTCGATGCGAGCTTTTACCTTCAACTGTTTACTATGCCAAGGAGGGGGAAGGTAGGTAAAGAAAAGATGCGCGGGAAATTCTACAAATACTGTTATGCACTACGAAAAATCGAAACCCCCCAAAGTTTTTTTCATGGTGTTCAGTTCTTATTCTGCAATAACTGACAAAATGAGAGATGTAAAAAAATTCTGAAACAATAAAATCGCTATCATTGTGGACGCAGAGTTAAACATTATTCTGAAAATATAATTGAAATATTTTATATACAACATCTAAACATGTGTTAGAGTGAAATATTATCGGAATTCTTGCTATCCACCTCCATTTAAAACATAATTATAATGACTCATTTTTACTTTCTCGTATACATACGCATACATGGGAGTAATATACGTAGTATAGAGAAAGTTATATAATACTACGGAAAATCGATTTCGAGATTTCAACGGAAATACAAATTTTGGAAAAAGTTTTGTTTCTTTAAAACGTCTGTCCGTCTGCTAACACCACTAGCGCCTAAACCATACGTACGATCTTTTCCAAATTGAAAAAAACCCTGTCTATCCGGCTTTAGTTGAAGCTTTGAAATTTTGAAAAATATTCTTTAAAATTTGCGGGTACTTTCATGTACACCCCCTGACATTTTCAAAATTTTCCCAAGAACGGCTCCAAGTTTTTTCTTTCAATTTGTTGTAAGGATAGAGTATAATACACTTAAAAAGGTGGCATAGGTCCGATTTTCCCGGTTAACTCTAAATTTTCGAAAATTGCAAAAGTTTGAATTTTTTATGTTGTTTTCCACAATTATAAAATTGAAGACAGATTTGTCCTTCCCATGAAATTTGTTGCCCATAATAGTTTTCATGCAATAGTGCGTGAAATATTTTTAATTTTAACAGAGAATGGAGCAAGACCCTTAAGCCAGTCCACACGAAGGAAATTACAAAAAAAAAGAAAGTATCTGAGAAAGTATGTGCCACTCTGTAGCACCTCTAATTACTTTCTCTTATACCTACACATCTACGGAGTAATATACGTTATATAGAAAAAGTTATGAATACTGTGGCAAAAACGCCGATTTTTCGACAGAAAAATTCGTATTGTGGGGTTCTGTTACGAAAAATACATTAATGAGTGTGCGTCATTCAGTGGCGCGGGCCCCGGCGGCGCGCGGGGCAGACCAGCGGGCGCGATATCATGGGCACTGTTGCACGCACCAAGACAACGGGGCAGGGGGTATCTCAAGGGTTTCCAAATGCCATATAGTATTCTTTAAAGTCTAGTAACTTCCAAACCAATTTGATGTCTCCACAAGATCTCCAATGCTGCCAAACTGAATAAAGCAAACGAACACAGAAGTGCTCCCAAATGTGGGTCTTTAACAGAGATGGCGCCCGTCGTAATTTTAGTCGATTTGCAGTGAAATAGTTAAATGATTTGAAGATAAGTTATTAAAGTAGCAATGCCAAGCTTTAATCTTATTTAAAGTAAAATTTTGTTGAATAAAAAGTTACGGAGCTACGGCCATTTGAAAAGTATCTCTTTATATCAAATCCATAAGGATTTAGGAGTAATAAATAAAAATAAATAACAAATCGAGCATCTTAAATAGTTGAGTTCCTCAGTATTTATGGTTTCAACGGGAACGGAAACTAAACTTCTGTGAACCGACTATGTTTCTTTACATTGCAAAGCTGTCCAATCTGAAGTTACGAGGTATGCTAATTAGCATGATAAGTAATGTTTGATGATCATGAAGTTGTTGCAGGTTAACGTGGGCACCACCTCAGCCAAAAATCAATTGATAAAAATATAAATAAATAAAATGTAATAGTTATATTCTAAAAAGTGGCCAAAAATGGAGTATATGAGGTTTATGGCACCCCTAAACACATTTTAAAAACCGTTTTATTGGTTCCGATATTCTTATATCGGAAACTTAACTTATTTCGCTAAGCCATTGAATTCTATATATTTTCGATACTGCCTAAGTTTTTAATATTTAAACGCACCTTTGCCTTATGTAGTTCAAAATCTCTATTCATGGAGTTTATTTTTGTAAACGCCTGAGTAAGTGATAACCCTCACAACATTTGTGCTATGCGGGAGAGTCTACAGATCCCCTGTCACAAGTTCACTACTCCTCCAAAAGAAAACACTTTCATTTATAATGTATTTCCCGACATGCTGTCATCTAGAAGCGTAGATTTGGGGGAGGGGTTGGGGGTTAACTCGAATAAATTTTTGAAATAAATAAATTTTAATTTGAACATTATTTAAGTTAATATACTTAAACACAAGGAAAATAACTGATGGAATGTGATATTATAGAGATTAATATTGTTTCAATGTTTACTATGGGTTAATTCCATCTTTCAGGTGTAATTCCATGATGTATTTGTCCCAATGTGGGATGAATCAATGGAAAAACATTACAACTGAATCAGATTAGATTAGTTTTAGCTGTTCTAACTGTAAATTTAGCATTACAGCTGTAAAAATAAATTGATAAAATCCAATTACGAAAATAAATTGCTAATATTCAATTATATTAATCTTCCATGTTCGTCGATTGTAAGAGGTATGTTTGGCCCATCTTAACTTCGATATTTGATGTTTTACAATATTGCAAGTTTAATTATATAAATGTAAATTACTATCTTAAATATTAATTCCGCGGGTAATTTTACCCGCGAAATTCGTGTAATATTTCGCATACCCGCAGTATTGACTGTGAAGGTGTGACCTGCGAAACATCGAAGCATGATGGGTTGCCATCCAATCAGGGGCAAGTAATTACCCTGCCCGAAGGCAAACTTCGGCTACGCCATTGCTGTCTTGTCTTAACCTAATTGGTAATATGAGGAATTATATTATTATTTATTATTTTCTGATTATAAACACTGGTCACTTAATTTCAATGAATGAGACATTTGCAGTTTATTGCTTCCACAATTCTACACTTTGATAACCGGAATCACAATAGAGAAAACAAAAATTAATTTTGGGAGAAAATTGTTCTGGTGGTGAACCCTCAATCCTTCAAGTCCACTAGAGTGATCCCGGTGTGGTCTACTTCAATTGGTTTTGGTATTTCACTTATTACTTGACGTACAGGAAACCACAGCATGTCCTCTGCAACCGGCCACATCCATGGTTTACCACTCTGTGGCATGCAAGCTGACTTCATACTCCATTTTATTACTTTAACTGAGTAGCGTCGACCACTGTACACTACAGAATGCAACAGAGGGCTAGATACGAGTACATTGGTATTCCTACAGGCAACACACGTGAGAGAACGTGATAGCGCAGTCAGGGAATGCAGTTGATGGTCGTGGCCCATTCCCGGACTGCTAGGAACGCAATGATTGAATATCCTCTTAGTCCTCTGAATCAGAAACGAGAGGACCATCACTGTCATTCGAGTTTAATATGTAATTGAAATGTCACTTACTCTTGGAATGCATCGTTAAAGATCATCTTTTCAATAGTTTCTCTATCATTTTCTCCAAAAAGGCTGGATCGTATTTTTTGTAGGGCCTACACCTTATTTTTTTTACATCATGGCGTCGCATTAGCAATATAGTACTGAAATCATATAAAATAATACAACTAATCTCTACCCGTCCTTTCTTTTGAAAGGGAGTACAATGGTATTCACTACAAATAAAGTGTTCGCAATGTTTACACAAATGCTGAAAACACAATTTTCCACAAAATGGGGTACATGAAAACTATTGCTCCTACAGAAGAACGCCAATAGCAGGACATCCTGTCATTAACGAGCTATAACCACATTATCGAAAGATACCTATAGCGTCAAACTTACTTACTTCAATAAAATTTAAAATTCGGACAAAGGTATTGTTCTAAAGTCATCCCGTCTGTCTTAAGTCACCTCTGTTTACGGTATTGCAGTCGATGAATCTTGCGTTAGTTGCAGCACGGTGGATCTTCGACATTTGGAAACTTCATTGCGACGAAAGATCATCGGCCAATCTCTCCACCCTAACGGTGAGAATTGGGAATGGAGGAAGATCGGGGAAAGAAAGATTGTTGTTTTAGGATTCTCCTCGAAGTGATAAGAGAAATCGCCGAGCTGAAGTCGAACTACGAATTCGTTGTCAGGGAAAGTAACTTAACTCACTGATGTCTATCACACGTACTTTCACCTGTTAGTGTGCAGTGCGCTAGTGCTGTGTAGTGTGCTAGTGCGCTTGATCGTCGTGTCCATACTGATCGTAGACACTGGAGTTAGTTTATCACCTCCTTAAACATGGCCATCCTTTACCAAGGTAGGATAATTTACTAAATATATGGTGGCCGTGCCTTAACCCATTGAAATTATTCCAAAATAAAAAGGATTTCCAAAAGAGAAAAATATGTGCACCACGCTCAGGACGACGTCCGTAAATTACGTAACGCAAAAGAGGTGGAGGGGGTTTGAGACAGTGTTATGCAGTGTTACATAGGAGCAGGGGGTATTAGTTTATTGTTACATATCATTAATATTAATTTTTTATACATTTTTCAACTTTGCAGAAATAATTCCATTTTTTAGTCACGCTAAAACATTAAAATATTAAATAATTAGTTTTAAAATCAAATAAATTAAAGTTATTAGAAGGAAGTTATTACAATAAATGGATTTTTTAAATCAATTTTTTATTGAATTGATACGATTAGGATGAAATATTCACAACTGATTTGTTGTGCATTCCAGAATCCATTGAAATTGGGGCAGTGGACTTACCTATGTGTCATCCTCGATGGCATGTGCACGCTTTGTGATAAAAAACATTCTCGCCTATGCATCCTTCCTTCACTCACAACTTGCCCCCAATTGTTGGGTGCTGCCAGCAACTAATTCTGGCTTTTATCATAAATTTTAATATACAACACAAATAAAATGAATACAAATGTTTTTACGGTCTTATAATTTTTTTCACTTCTTGCTTTTACAAGGGGGTGTGTTCACAAGCATTAAACAATTATTTAGGGGCGGTTCAAGGGTATATTACAGGGCACGAGGGGTGAGGGGGTATTTAAAATACTCCAAACTAGAGTGATGTAATTTATGAATGGCTTCTCCACAATTGTCACCAATAATAATTATATTTTTGAAAATAAATATTCAACAATGATATATTTTTATTACAAATGAAAGAAAACATTAGGAGATAAATATTATGTTCATTTGATCAAAAAGTTGGGTTTCACCACATATTATATAGAAAACGTATTACTTGTGTTTAAACACTTTTATTTGTCAGTGGTACCCAGAAGGGTGGGGAGCAGTTGGAGCAACTTGCCCCAGGCCCTGAATTTTTGCTTGAAAAGAAATCAAAAATAAATTTCTCTCTAATTCAAATTTAATGCTACAAGTTATTTCTGTTGCATGGAGAAATGAATTCTGTTTATGAAGTTGGGGAGGAGGAAATTTTTTGTTTCAAATATGGGTTCCCCTTGGATCAACTGCCCCAGGTCCCTAGTTTTCTCTGGGTGTTCCAGCTATTGGATGTTATAAATTTGCCTCTTCTAACTATATTATAGTAAATCTCAGTATTTACTATTTTTTACTTGACCTCTTGAGTTATAAAAGGATGGATTTTGATGTTTTTGAGTTTAGGTCACAGTAGAAAGAATTTTCTCTCTCTTTTTTTCTTCTTCTTCACGCCAGGTAACAAATTTCATCATTCTTAGAGAAATGTTTAGTTTACACAGGTGTGTTGTTTTCTCCCATACCAAATATATAACTTTCATCCAAAATAATGTGTTGTATCTAATACACAACAATGTATAATTTATCAGTACATAATTAATATAGTGGGGTATTAAATGTAGGACATTATTTTAGTTTAAGGTTGTGTATTATGTATGGTGAAAAACAGCAAACGTGTTTTAAACTTGCAACATAATTCCAGCCCTGACGAATGCCCAATAAAGGGCCGAAACCTTGGCAACCCAAAAGAAAATCAAAATAAAAAAATATTCCTCTAAGAATGATTAACCTTGTTACCTGACAAAATGAGTTCAGAACTAAAAATATTAATTTGAAATTCACTATTTTAATGTACATTATTAGAAAAATTGTAAATATTTTAATTTTATGCAAAATTCTGATATCTAAAAATAAAAGGAACATATGGATTTTAAATATCTAACTCATGACTGATTGCCTAAACAATTAGCCATTTCCATTTCAGATCAGTCTTTTTTCATTTCATTCTAGTGTCTTTAAAAAATTAACATTTTTTGTCTTCAAGTGAAACATTTAGCATTAATAAATACCTTTATAAAGAAAATTTTCATTTGTATTCTTTCAATGGGCTTGCTTGTTTTGTTTCAACCTTTCAACTTCACATTCAATGACAAATTTAATGATAAGAATGACATTAAATAGAGCTTTGAAAGATCATTATTCAAAATAAAACGTGTTTTCCTTAAGTTTCCTATGTATTTAAACAATTTTGAAAAACTCTTTGAGTTTATATCTTTCATCAAATTGTCTGTATAATGTGGACATACTACTACCAATGTGGAAGCCAGAGGACTTAAAAACTCATTCACACGACTCAAAATTGAACAATGGTTCTATACAAGCTCATATTATCTCTTCTTTACAGGCATTTGCACAACTTTTACAGCTTTCACTGATAAAACAAAATTTTCCTTGAAATTATATACTTACACAAAACTTACCAAATTTTTCAAGAAACAACAAACAGTGTCAAATAACACTGTCAGTTCAATATTAAATTCCATCATCAAGAATAAAATTAAAAATATTATAAATGAGGCAGTAAAAATTTAGATGCTCTTGTACTAATTGCTAAGAATAATGATTTTTCGTAAATGTTCACTACCTACAAGTTTTTGACCTGCTGCATGTTTATTCTTAAGAAATATTACCTTTTCCTAGTTTTATAGGTCACCAAAAACAATGTATTTATTCTTCCACATTAAGTACATTTATACTTATATTCTTTTACTTTGATATTTAAAAAAATACTGTTTTAATGAAACAAAATCTACATCCATTTTCTTTGTTTAAGAGTGAATATTTTATTTAAAGAAGTAAATTCAATTTTGATTACAATAAAAACGCAAGGTATTAATTTTTCTAAGTGTCAATGTGTTTTCAACAAATCAGTATTCATGAACATATTTCACAAATATATTTTATAATATAAAATTTTATATTAATAAGTGACATGTTAGAAGTTTCTTTAAGTGAAATAATTCATTGGTGCACAATATAATAATAAAAAATCCTTCAATTGTGTAAATACGGTGCCTGTTTATTCCATTAACAAGGCACTCTTGTAGAACATATTCTGACAATGTTTTGAATTTAATGTATAAAAATGACATAGCAATTATTCATTGATTCAAAGAATTGATTTCTGAGAAACAGGGCATTGCAAATAAATTCACAGTACTTAAGATAATTTTAGAACATGATGGGTATGGCTGATAAATGACAAAGAAAGGTAATAAATAAAATAGGCTTCCACAATTTCTTTATTAAGTTCAATATACTGTTAGAATAATTGCAGGAAACCAGTATCTCCACACCACTGAAAGCAATGCTGAATTTGATCTGTAATTTTATGTTGTTTGCTTCTACCTTTTTTTGTGAATTTGCAGGATGCTTTGACCTGGAGGTATGCATAGTATTATTTTAACTGTTGATACAAAGTATGTTTATGTAGCCTAGCTTCGGAAGGCACGTTAAAATGTAAGAAATAGTCACATAAACCTCAGACATACAGTTTTAGTTTCATAATAGAAATATGAGTAATTGGCAAGAATGCACCTAACCACACTTTTCGTGAATGGCAATGTGGTATCAAAAAGTTTTGATCATTAATCTCATGTTCATGATTGTCTTTGAAAAATAAATTTGCTATTTACAAAAGGGCGTGAATTAGTAAGATTTCAGAACTATTTCACAACAAATATACCAACCACTTTATGTGAAAAGAATTTGATGTCCCAAATTACTTCCTAGGCTTATCGTAATGCAAATGCTCTTGTTTACTTGACAATAAAATTAACAAAATCTAATAATTATCACCCAGCGACCTCGTCAGCTGATCAGCATCTTGCTAAGAAATTAGAGCTGTGCCTTACAATGTCGAATTAAGGAATTCCAAAAAAGGACATTAAATCTTTCGCTCTCAACTGTTTTGCGCTCTAGTCAAATTACTTTTTCCTAATATAGTTAAAACTATTTGTAACTACAGTCTTACAATTAAACAACTTCACGAACGACCTACAATACTCGAGGTTTTTTACGAAATGGAATGTCGAACGAATTGAGTAAAAGCAAGAAAATGACATTGGAAGTATTCTCCAAATATAAAATTATTTTATCTAATAAAAATTAAAATTAAAAATTAAACGGTAGTTTTTGACTCCGTAGGGTATCTTGAAGAAAAATTAAGAACCTCATTTGACCTCCCCAACGTCAGCTGGTACATGAGAACAAGCGAGCAGACAGAAATGGCGGCGCTAATGCAAGGTGTTCAGTATGGTTTGTCATCGCAAGGAACTTTTGATGAAAATAAGTCTTTGATTTTTGTGAAACTTACAGATTCTGCGTTCCGTGCTATTGAAGAATATTTGAGGAATAAGGTAAGGCAAAACAAAGTGCCTTATATCAGATGAGTGATGTGTAATAGGTGATGTGAGATATGTCTGTAGTGTGTGTAGTAGTCGCCATATTTTGGAATGGTGTCGAGTTCCCTAATTATTAAGATAACTAACCTGAGTTGAATCGCTGTTAGTCAGCTATAATGTTCCTCGATTGCTGTTTGAGATTGAAAGGAATGAGATGGCCCCAACAAATATTACACGAATAAATTACGCCACGTCAACGAGCAGGTGCGAAAATTAGGTTGGAATAAGTTTCCTCTTAATTTTCGCGATAGTTAAAATGTGTCTTCGAAATGTGATGATGATAGGTCTTGAAAACAGTTTTCTGCGTTCAAAAAATTATATATTTAATAGCTATACTCTGTGGCACGAGTAACTATTTGTGCAAATGCTGACATAAGGATACCCAAGATGAGGTGTGTCTCAAATTTTTAAAATATTTCCAGATTTACCGATAATTTCAATTTGTGCATTTGTGTGCTCGAAATCGAAGTGTCGTTCCTGTGAATGTGTACTCGAGTGAATTTTCTCACCGCTGGAAGGCGAAATCAACAGCTTTAGTTTCTCACCTTACTAAACACATTGAAACATTTTTTTAATGCTGTAAAGGGTGTGATATTGACCAGATACCATTGAAATGAGGTTGTGTCACCATAGGAGTGCAGAAAATAATATAAATGTACCTGTGGAGCCATATGGAGTGAAGGTTAGAGTGAACATATGGACAGTTATCTTCCTATGTGAATTCCACATACCTGCCTTAATTTGACTAATATGTGACCAAAAAGGAGTTTTTTGTGATAATGTGCAAATAAAACTATTAATTGATTTCAAAGTTTTGACTTGTGAACGGAATTATAAGGTTAACTGATTGTATGTCCCCTGTGATCTGCATATTATTGTGTAGTGAATATTAAAAGGGAGTGATTAAAATGAATATAAAAAAAAGTGGCAATAATGATCGTCGCTGCAGTCTTGATTGATTTACAGATGTGTGGTACTAATGTTAGTGGAAGGTTTTGTAGATGATTTGTGTACATTTGTGAATTTAAAATTTATAGTTATGTAGCTGCAAGTTTGCAATTGTTAATGATGTAGCTTTGAGGCTTTGGAAACAATACATAATTAAAAGGGCATTTATTTTTAAAAGACGTGAAAGTGTAGTATGTGGTGCTAAAAATGAACTGAAAATAATTCGTGAAGTATATCTTCTAATGATTCGAGGGGTAATTTGTGATTCACAGTGTTCAGTTTTTGAAAATGCTGTTCATTTGCATTCTTTAATTGAAAACCTGGAAGAGCTGTGATGTGGAATAATATCAGAGGTCTTTTTCTCAACTGTGTTCAAGTAATGTGTGGTGTGCTCTAACTTCAACTTTGTGACTGCTGCTGAGAAAGTATGTGGAGAAGAATTATGAGTAGAAAAACAATCTGTAGAAGACCCATGTTTTAAACTCGAGAATAATTGATAAAACTCTTTACCATATGTTGTTTTGGGAGGGTAAAATGTTAGTTAGCGTTTAACTCGGTCTCTTGGTAGTCTTTGATGATTTTCTGCTCCTGAAAGTGTTGTAAATTGAAAAGATCTTATTTAATATTGGGGACATTCTATGTCCTTGGGGTGTCTTTGTAAGAGTTATAGATAGCTTGCAAACTTTCACTCACGCTAGTCAAAATGAATTAACTAGTTCTGAGCTTCATGTTAAAGAGTGCATCAAAAAGATAAAAAATAAAATAAAAAAATATTGAAAAGTATAGTTTTATAATCTCTTTCCATACATTTCAGTGGTTGCATTCAGTTCAGTTGTTCATCAGAATTTTCAGTTTTATTAATTCAGGAAATTTAAGATTGTGTAATTTTTATAACTAGTTTTTCTCAGCTTAGAGTGAGAGCAGGAATAATTTGACTATGTCTCTGACTTCTAAAGATTTGGTATAAAAATATTCTAAAAAAGAAGTTTGTGTCTAGGGCATAAAGGAAGATATTGGGCATATTCTTCATTGTACAGTTGAAGTATTTATATTCTTTTGTTTGGAGTATTGTAGTAGGCAAATATTAGTTAACTTTTGCATGAACTCTAAACGTGAGTGTAGTTGTAACCTCTGTCTTGTGTAACTGTTCAACCTACTTTCACAATTGACATCTTGTATATTGATGCGTTCATGCATAACTTTTCTGTGTAAACAACTGATAAATAATCATTTTGACGATTCTCCAACAACTACCATATTAAATTTGTGGTGACCTGCATTATTTTATTTTCTGAGAATTCTTTTGCAAATGGAAGATGTAAAATGTACAATACCGTTTCGAAAAATCAAATTTCATTGCAGAGATTTGTTCTGAGTTTGTCTTAAAAATGTATAAAATCTACAATTTTAAGAAAATTTTTGTTTCTACTTAACAAGATGTCAGATAACAGTTCTGAAAAGAAGTCATGGTTGTGGAGCCACATGAAGTACACAATTTCTGATTTTGCAAAGTTTCCTGCTGTTTTATATGATTTCATGGAAATTATCTCTATGGGTTTTCTTCAGTCACTCATGATTTGCAAATATCTAATTTTAGCATATGTTATAGCAGGCCTGGATCCATGGGGAGTGACATTTCTCCTCTCAAAATTTTTCAGTAACTATTAATTTTAACTTGTCATGAAACTTTCGAGCAAAAATATTTTCATATAAACATTACAACGAATAAAATTGTATCGCAATACGAACTGAGTTTAGCCTGCATCATTCTTCATAATCTGTAATATGACATATTCAACCAGGAAATTTTGAATAAAAGATTTCCCCTTCCAAAATTCGTCTCTGGATCCACCTGTGGTTATAGTAACTTACGTTTAAAAGTGTTCTGTTGATTTGAATGTTTCTTTACCATTTTTAGGTTGTAGTTTTTAACTGCTTGTTCAAGCAATTATCTACATGGGAATTTCATTGACAGTGTGAAAGGAATGACTTCTATATTTAAGAAAGTTATTTTCCTAATCCATGAACTATAATTAGGGACGATTTGTTTTGAGACAATTTTGAAATTGACTGAAGATGATTTTGAAAGTAATTTTGTGGGCAGGAATGTTTTTGAAAACTGAGAACATTCACAGATCACATATTGAGATTTTTTCTGGAGCATATTGAATTGGTTTCATAAATGTGTTGTAGGTAGGCCTTTTTCATTATTTATTACCTGCTAGAACGGTAATGTTAACTGTCATTATTTTTCTTAGATTTATACAATTGCAAAGAAATGTATGAGGAGTGTAAATTTATAGGTAACGTAAAATTTCCAGTGTTTCACTTGAAAATTCCACAACAGCAGGAATTCTTAAATGGCCAAATAATCTGTCATCAGCATGGTCTTATTAAAAATGTAGATAAATGGTTAGATTAGCAAATTTTGTATTACTATCTGAGGTTTGAATGTGTTTTGTGGTGTGAAGTGATTTAATATTGCAGTCTTGATGTGTTCTAAGAAATTTGAAATTAATGAAATATTTTATCAAAGAACTTTTGAAATTGGCAGTTATAAGCGTGTTGTAAGATGTGATTTCTCCTTGTCAGCATTTCCACAAATGTTATTTAGTGTACTAATGTTTAACAAATGAAATGTTAGTTCTGTTTGAATTGTGTAAAAGAAAATGTGTGTGAGGTTCGTACTTGTAGGATTGAATTTGGGCATTGCTCTTGTAAACTTAGAAAGAAAATGCTTTAGTACAAATTTGATGTCGGTTTTCAGATTTGTTAGATTGCATCTGAATTTTATGGGAACATTGAGTTCAGGTGCAGTTCTAAGAATTACAATGAAGTAGCTACTGGGTTTTTGAAATGTCTTCGTGTGCTGGAATGAGCATTGTGCATGCAATTTGTATGGAGTTTGCATGAATTATGAGCGGTGTTCGTTAGAATTTCCCTTGTAATGCTATTTTGAACAAATGTGTGAGTGTTTGTGTTTATTTGAAGTTGTCATAGGTAAAACGTAGTAATGATATAAATATTGTTTTGTAGATTTATCTTTCCAAGTGAGACCCCAAAATATTTTGTCTTGTACAATTTTTGTCTGGCAGTATGACATTCATAAAGTTATTTTTAAAATTGTGAATGAGCTTCCATAAATTTCTTGGTAACAATACACCTTTTTGAAAGTGAAGTACCATATTGATTTTTTAGTTAATATAGTACTCATTTTGTTAAGAAAAGTTTAGAGCGACTATCTGCTTATTTAGATTGAAGGTTTTTTGCACCAGCATATTTGTATTGTTACTGGCCTTCCATAGCTAAGAATAAGAAACTGCCAGGAAAAAATAATTTTTACATAAAAGAAATGAACATTGTTTTTGCCCAGGCCAGTTGATTAAATATCACCGGTTCCATTCGTTTGAATGATTTGGTGACCCGTGTGGACAGTTGGTTTGTGAGCGGTGCAGGACGATGTCCCTGCGACGAGCGGGCGGTGGCGCTTGCGCCCTCGTGTGTGTGCGTGTGTGTGTGTGTGTGGGGGGGGGGGGCGCTCCCCTCCCACGGCCACGCGTGGACCCTTCACAGCTGCTTCCCACCTACTTTTTCATGCCACAGCAACGATCGGACGAGGTTCGTTTTTCGTTAGCATCTCGACATATATTCAACTTGTTGTGCCTGATAGTCCCGCATAAACATGTATCATCTGACGAAACGAGCGATAATACTCGATGTGCATGGTGCGTGGCGCGGTGCTGCACTTGCTGTTTAATCGTAGACATCCGAGCCAAAGCATCTCCGGCGTGCGCGATACGCGCGACAGTGGAGAGCTTTTGTTCACGCACCCGATACGATTCCGCGCACCACAGATAACGCGTGGGCGTGCGGGCGACCCGACCCGACGCGTCGCGACGGCGCGAGATGCACGTGTGCGGCCGCCGTCTCTGTTGGGCGCTTATCTAACACCTCTGCTCCTCGCGGCTGGCCGCGTGCCGCCGCGCCCGCCCTTCCGCTTCACCGCCCCCGCAGATGGCGCCCCCCCCGCCTTCGGCCTTCGTCGGCAACAGGCGAGGGGGCCGCGCGGGGGGCCTCTTTGGGAGGCGTGGTACGCGGCCCCGACGAGGCCGCCCGCGCAGTTGAACGGGGCAAGGGGGAGGGAAGTGCGCCTCGGTATCTGGGATTAACGCGGCTGCGTACACGAGGGAGGCTGCAAGCACTCCGATGAGCCCAAATCACTGGCGCGTGGGTCCTCGGGAGGCCTTCGGTGCGGTGGAACTCCTTCGTGCGTGGAGAAACCTGATAGCATGGACCTGTAACTCGGTGGTCAGTGTGCCGGCGTTCCGCCTCCGAACCCTTCGTTACCTGGGTTCAAATTCTGGCTTCTCCATTTTGAATTTCCGATAACCAAAACGGGTTCGTGGCCGGTTTTGTGGGATCCAACAGATTCCTCTGCCTCTCATTTTCACCATTGTTATGTCATTAACATCCACCCGCCAAGCTATTTATCTATCCCAGATTTTATCGATTACTCAGGTATGGGAATTCGGAGAGTCAATGTAAGTTGCGATGTAGAGGTCGAAATTGCGGCACAGCGAAGACTGTACTATCGTCTACGAGCATACCAATATATTGGTTAGGCTAAAAGAAAATTGCTTCTCCTACGTTGTTTAATATTATAAATTTCAATGAACATTTTGCTCCGAGTTTTCGTTTCGTTTAGTTTCCCCGCTACGAAGATTCGGTTGTTATCGGTTATTTCCTTCATCTAATGAGATAAAATGCGCGGTGAGCGTTCTTAGATTCGTATTTTAAGCAAAATTGTAAGTCACGTCTGGGGGTGACACGTTCCATAAAGCGCGCCATTGAAAAAAAATAATGGTCATGGCTAATAGCAATTAAGTTTACGTATAAATGGCCTACCGTATTAATTTTTAGTGATCGCGAGATAATTGTTCCAGATATTCCAAGTAATCAAATTCGCCAGAGGTTAATGACGTCTAAATCAATCGTTATAATGCTTTGTTCTTTTATATTGGTACCTGTAACAGAGGTTTTGACCTGCAACCTCCGGGGTCCGATGTAATCAGTTGGTCATAATTCGGACATTGGACGCGTCTCTTTTCGGATAGTTCTCAGTATTGCTCTTTTAATCTTGTCTGATTTGAGAACGGAAATGAAATGTGTAACGGGTTAGGGTCGCCAGCATCAGTCGAGGAGAGTTTCCTTGTTTACCAAATCATCGTACCTCCATGTGCTCGAGCAGGGGAGGCTGCGAACCTTAAAACCGGGTCGAGAGAGTGCATCGTTCGCATTAAGTGGCCTGCTCGGGGAGCGTGCGCCACATCAAGTCCGGAAGAACATGAACTCGTGCTTCGCGCTCGCAGTGGTGTTTGGATTGCAAATCTCACGTCTTCACTAATATTGATGTTACTCCAGGGTCCATTGCAGCTCTGAATTTGTAATAATTTATATACAATTATACGTCTTCGTATATACAATGTCATGTACTGTTTGTTTTTTTTGTCGAAAATGAATCAAATCATGTTTGTTGATTCTGGGTTTCATTTCGTGACACTTCCGTGACCTGTCTGACTTTCGAATTGCCGTGAATTTTGTATTGAATTTAAGTAATTTACTGTGAGCTCTGGATTGAGTGTAGGTGAAACGTGTCTAAAAGTCTGCATTCAAATTCCTTTGGAATTGGTAGGTAATCGTTTCCAAAAGAGCGGCGGAACTTTGGCGTGGAGGTTTTTGCGACATTTTCAGATTCAGAATAAGCAGTAGATTATGCAGCAGAGCACTTCCCTTGTCAACGATTATAATTGCGTATCCTGATAAAATAGCACGCGGGAGGATGTTGGCATTTTTCGTTGGGCAAGAAGGCAAACAACTTGCAAGAGGAGTTGAGCCTTAAACCAATTGTGGCTTAGCAGCTCATCGAATGCTTCTGTACTAACAGTTCTTTCTTTTACGGTCAAATGTGATTCCTGCGTGGAAGAGGGTAATGTCCCATAATTAGTTTTGTTTTCATTATAACAAATGCATTTATATAGATATGGAAGAAAGATTTGTGGAGAAAATTTAAATTGCGCGTATTGAAGCAAGCGGAGAGTACATTCTGGAGCTTTGCTTGGAAAATCCTTTCGTTGCTTTGAAAGTTATGTTACTTAATGTCATTTTTTGTGCAAAGCCGTTTTAAATTAGATGTTTGGTGCCAACAGCTCATGACGTTTTATTCAGAGACTTTTTAATGCAGATTTGAACATTGCCCTCGAATTCGAAAACGCGTGGCATCTCACCTACGTTTGCGTTTCACTTGCGTGTTTACATGGTCCCTGGCCAGGTGTGCGACTCGAAACAGAAATGCTGTTCACATGTGAATGAGGCAGAGGTACATTTTACTTTATGAAATGTCTTAATTAGCTCAGGGCTAGATTGTATTTTTCCAAAAGCGTTTGTCGTCGCGTTTCAAGCTTGTGATGGGTTCATTCCTCATGACCTCACATTTATTGAATACCGAAACCACAATTCCAGATCATTTATTTCTATCATGAAATTAATGGTGGACAAAATGGCAAGAACGCTGCGGACTTTGTTTTCCGTATCACCACTTCATTTCCACGTGGTGTGTCGTTCCTCCAATCGCTGATGATCCGTGTCTTTTCACACCGTGTGATAGTTTTCCATCTTGAGAATAACACTCGGCAACGTGACTCGCCACCGAATTCTGGATATCACGTTAGTGTCCCTGCAACGAGAAAGGGCATTAACGAATCACTTTCCTATGGACCTTTGTAGAAAAACATCCACATCCACTTTCTATTCTGTATTGCGAATATTCTACAGAAGTACAAATATATTTTTCTCCCCGACAACATGCTAAGCTCTCGTGGATAATTACAACTCAACGCCTCTCCCTCCACCGTTTTTTTTGCGAACAGTGTAATTTTAACTAAGGGAAAGGGAATGGACGCTACCAATGGGTGAAAGTGAAATTTCTGTTGCTCTCCGATCGAAAGCGGCCGTATCGAGGCAAACGGTGCAGCCCTCCTTTACTGGAGCACCCGGTAGAGGCGAAAGGTTGGTCGGCGGAGGGCGGGGCTCGCCCCGCGGCAGCAGAAGCAGCGAGCGCGCGCGTGACTTGCGTGGGAGGTGCCGGCGCCGGGGTCGAACTGCGACTGGCAGGATTCCGCCGGCTTCAAATTTGGTGGCTAATTTGTCCACACGGGACGAATCGACGCGTGTTTAAAACGACTTGAATGTTATGTTTTTTGATGTCACACTCCATTGTTTTGTCTCTTCAGAGTGAACTCGTGTTACGGCTTGAAACGCTGCTTCCGTTTGAACATATCGTGTGAGCAGTGGCGGCTAGTGCTTAGGTTGCACAACCCCAGGATATTCGTAAATGATCTTAAGATATGTCAAGAATACACATTTTCCTTTTAATGCCATTCAATATTCTAGATACTGCTGCAATATCTATGTATATGAAATAGTTTTCAAAGCAAAGAGCGCACACTGGCGTCTGGTGCTCTCTTGGACAGTGCACCATGTCACTCTCTTGGCTGTATTATCGTCTTTCCTCTTTGACCCTATGCTTCAACATAGGTCCTTCGCGGCGACCAGTGGGTGGGTGGGGAGGGGGGCTTGTCGTGAGCGACGCTGTGGTCGAGGGTAATACCAATTTTCTTTCTTCGTCGGACACTAGCTCTAACTTAACTTTATGAATTTCGCGTGTTATTGAAAGTACATAAATAAGATAAATTCTTGACGGTATTGAATGCATTATTTATGTTTGGAAAATTTATTTTCATTTGATGTTGATTCACAATGTAAATTTGATAAGTCCTTTGTGTAATGTTGGACGTTCTGGATAGAAATCTCTTTCTACATCTCACGTTGTTTGCTTTTTCCCGGCAGAGGGACAGTGTGCGAGCGTTAATATGAATACGAGTGTGTATGGGAGATCTTTCAGTATTGAAGTATGTACTAGGATAGTGAAATTCTGAAATAAAATAATTTTGTGTCAAACCTTTTGAAACAATAGTGCTTGATGCCAAATGCTGCAGTGCGATCACCAAACTGCCCTTCAGCTTAGTTACAGCAACGAACCCATCATCTAACATCCACTGTTGCATCACCGTACGCAGTTTTCAGTCTTTCACGAATGAGAATGGGCTTTTCATTTACTGCTTTCAAGAATTTAATCACACAACAGTCTCTCTTAGGAACATCAATGTCGGCCATTTTTAAGCGACGTCTTGTGCTGCTACATGTGGACACAGAAAATTACTACTGCAGTGGATTGTAGAAGGTTTGAGGAATAGCGCCAAATTCAAATTTTTGACTTAATAAATTTTATTTAAGTAGAAAAAAATAGGCATTACTTTTTGACTGGCATTCGTATTAACATATTCTGAGAAATTATCGTGTGAAGTCTTCATGGTGTTAATCAGCTCTATGAAGTCCGAGAGATGAGTCAACTTAGGTAAGAGTTTAGAGCCTTCAGCTTATGTCGAGTGGTTTTCGAGCGGTTTTCTTACATTCTCAATTGTCACGTTTTACTATTGTTGATTTCGTTGCTTCTGATCGACCAGAAAAGGGTACATTTTTAGGAGACTCACCTGAGGTATTCATTTTTACTTCTGATCAGGGATCAATTTATCCCAATTGTCTGCTTTTCCAAGCTTGTACCCGAGCATGGAAACTAAATGGACCCCGAGTGCAGTGTCAGACCCTTACGGTTTGGTAAGGGTCAGGCTGCACTAATACTTGCAGTTCCGAGTTCGGAATTTAAAAAAAATTATGACCGATTCGTTGTTTTCATTCCAAAATCATATGATTCTTCCTGTTTTCTCGAAGTAGCATGTGTTTGCAATTTTTTAAAGAATTTGTTGCATCTTTTTCGCAACACGTCTCTTAGCCTTTCTTGGGCATTACACGTATGTATTATATTTCTGGAGTAATCCTCTGTTAAGCTTTTGTTTCTTTGTCTCGTCACGTCGCAGTCAGTGCCTTTTATCCCTTCAGCTGGGGGGTCGACGCCGGTAGCATCCGGGGTTCCCAGACGGTCGCCCAGGAATCTGTTTTGTGTTGAGCTGCTTAACTTGCGTGACTTCACGGAGCATAGTTACGCAGTTCGCCTAACGAAGCCGGCTGCGAGGTGCAAAAGCTATTCCATTTTTCGAATCGATAGGCGTTGGAGTAAACTCTATTAGGTTGTTCCCGAGAACGCTGCATTTAAATTCATTGAATAATTATCTCGAATAGGTTTGCGTTAGTTGACTTAATCGATCAGTGACCACTTTCTCTTTCGACGCAGCTTTCCTCTTCCAGCCTGCCCATTGACCAGTAACAACGCGTGACCTGCCAACTAACGGAGCATATTGAGGGATTCTAATGGAGGGCATCGACGCAAATTGAGATCCGTGGATGACTTGGGAGTGTGAAGAGAAAAATCCTGAATAAAAGAAACGAACTTGATATCGATTTTAGATTTGCAGTTATTTAACTACAAATTACCCATCCATATGTGCAGTTCAAAACAGCATTACATAACATGCTCATTCGCGGCAGGCGTACTTCGAGATGCGACGTGTTAGATGAGCGCGGGTAGTGTAGCCTATTAATGTGGCTCATTTGGTCAGCCTATTAATGTAGTTAAATGAGCCACATTGATGTGTATGTACTTTGTACGGTGGGAAAAATCAATTTTTCTAAATTGTATTATTTTTCTCCTTTACTCCTGTTAATTGATATTGGCTTAGTTTTCAGTGACAAATTTATGCAGTGTCTGTAATAATCACTTCGATCGGACGAGACAATATCTTTTTGTGACAGATGACTTGAAGTGGCCACGTTATGAAATGAGTTCCATCATGGAAGCTCGGTACTTCACCTGGGTAAACGTTCTAATACTTCCAAGGTTCATTAAAACAGAAAGACCTACTACATCCGTTCGATTAAATCGTGCAGAATATCAAATAGTCAATTTAATTTTATTTATTTCGATATTGGCTCGTTTCTGAGAACGTGCTACGGGTACCCTAAACTTCCCAAAAAGGAACTAGATGGTCTCGTTTGTGGAATACGGACTAAGGATGAGTACTTGGATACCCAGTAGGATTTTAAGAAACCGAGACACTCCGTTTTCGTATGAGGTGCGATGCTGATTTTATTAGAACGTAATTAAATAATTTATTTCAGAAACCCATCAAACGCAAAATATCTAAATAACGCATTAGTGACGGAATATTTTTGCATGAGGATAGACACATCGTTTAGTGCAGAAAATATCTCTGTGAAACACTCGTAATGTAGTTTGAAAGACTAAAAAAGTCATGTTTAGAACAGAAACCCTCCAAGCGATGTCGATTGACGGGTTTCTGCTTTAAACCAAACGGAAACCTCCTTTAGCAGTCACATGTGGATGTTAGTGCAAATGGTCGCGTGAATAATTGTTTGTCCCTGGTGAATAAGCTGTTGAATCAAAAGGACTTAATTTTACAGGTGAGCAAAAAACACTTTAAACAAATGCTATAAATCGGGGATTAATGATATTCAAACAAAACCTACACACAGTTTCGTTTGAATATTACTTTTGTTAGAATATCGTTAATCCCGGATTTACTTCAGTTGAAAGTTGTTTTTTGCTCTCGTGTAAAATTATTTTTTTTTTACTTACCAGATTATTCACCGGGATCAAAGAATTATTCAGCGTAATTAAACTAGTTAATATTGTAATCGAAGCTACTTTGGAAGGGTATCAGTACCACCCCAGGTGCCTGTTAGGTTACTCGTTTGGGAGGGTTTTTTTTTTCTAGGAATGATGCAGGTAGTCTCGCTGTGATTCCTATCTGCGTTTCTAAAAATAGGGACATCGTTATTCTCAGTTCGTAAGTAGCATCGCTTCAGTGTTTTGAAGTGTCTTTTGAAAGTGATTTGATTGTGCTGTTTAGTGCGGAAGAAAAAGCGCTCATTTTGTGAGAACATGTCTAGTTCTGAAGATGAACCTGTGCGTAAAAAGAGACGTGTGGGAAGAGATAGGATTTAGTGAAACTGAGACCTTACGTAGTTGGCCATGAACATGCTTTTGATAACATTTTGCATTGACCAAGCAAAGATGGTAGCGATATTACTCAAGAGAAAAACAAGAGTGATTTTTCATGATTTCGAGTCCAAAATGTATGATCTAAAATCGTATCGTCTAATGTAAGTAAATGGCTAATAACATTCATGTTTTCATTACAAAACTTTGTAAAAGCTGATGTTACAAATTAAAACGAAGTTATTTCTGATCACTTATTGCGTCAATCCGGTAAGTGAACGACTTTAAACAAAAAAAGTGTGATCAGGAAAAACATTTATCGACTCCTTTAATATTAAGAAAAATATTTTGAATTAAAGAAAAACAACAAACCTGCATTCTTATGGCACATTTTCTTAGTTTTCTCAAGATGAGAAATTTGGCGTTGGGTGGGTTTCTGAAATAAACGATTCGGTTTCAAAAGTCCCTTAAATTCACCCGAGGGAAACTTCCTATTCAGTAGTACCTGATATATGCGATTGTGTAATTGTTTTACAAATAATATGCTCTGTATTTCAGCGTAAAAGAATTAGTATCGAAATAGTGAGAATGTGAAGTGCGTTACAATCACATTTTTTTCTATAATTCTCTTTTCCCACATGTTGAATACAAGGTAGCGGCACTAGAAACCGTATGGGGGGGGAGGAAGTATTGAGTAATGACAAAGGAAGTGCTAGGTAATGATTATCAAATATGCTTTAGAAGCTCGACCTTTACGAAACGGTATTATACGTGTGTTGCACGTAATATCAAACGCCCTAACATTTTTAGCGTGATTGTTAGAACTGAACATCATACTTGTTTACACTGCTAGGTTGGAAACTAATATCTTAGCTGTGTCCCAATGCATTTTTTCGATAATATTAATAATAGTCAACCATGAATTTTTTCAACTATACTGTGAGTGATGTTGTCTTCCTGCCGATCTATGTATAATACGTGAAGAGACAAGCGCGTTGAATTACATTGCGATAATCTCTGGATGTACTGAAATAATATCGATGAAACTTTTGTGCTAGCTTCTTTTGAAGGTTTGGAGCACTATAGGCCATGGTTTACTACTATAAACCTTAATATCTTTACAAATTAGTTTCTTTTTTGGAAGTTTTTTCGTCTTGCATTACATCAGATTCAAGTGTGCAGTGCATCAGTGTGCAATAGTTGAGCCCGGGCGCCACCACAGGATGACAGTGACTGAGACTTACTAATCAATGTCCAGAATCCTGAAATGAATTGGGCTTTGAATGTACATATCCGTCTGAGAACGTTGGTGGAATGTTTGAAACAAAGCCAAAATCCGTTCACATGCATTTTCCGTTGTATATGAACGTTATGTATGTACAGTTTTGGGAATGAAAACATTGAATTTAAAAGCATTTAAAAATTGAGGTAGATTGAGTGTTAGTGAAAACGTATAGAATGTTGCAGTATGGTAACAGAATGTTACAGTTGGATAATGTATAATGTTACACTACTTATGTACAGAATTGTATATTGGCATGGTGTATATTCTAAATAAATAACCTCTTGTTTTTACAGAATGTTATGTAGATACTTAGTTGGAAATGAAAATACTTAATGCCTAATCTACGCTGTTGTTTTACATACCAAGTGCTACCAGTCAATGAATTCATTTTCGTTCTGATAAAATAATGTAGCTAACATTGCTTTGTAGTAAGTGGTTCAACAGATTGTCAAATTATAAGGTTCAGGCATTGTATATGGAGGCGAATCAGTATTGTTCTAAAGTTTAAATGGCACGATGAATAAATTCATGTAATTCTAATGTAAATCTCCTATTCTGTTTTAGATTTTGAATTTTATTTTGTATTTACTAACGACTATACTGGGAAGTTCGAATGTTAATTCGTCTCATTGTGTTTCTTTTCTCTGACCTGTTGAAATGAAAATGAAATTATTATGGAAGCAGAATTACATAATGAACATTGTTTCAATTCATATTGAATTAAAATAGCACATGCGAAGTACATAATCCAATGGTTTTACCTAAAATATCCGTGAAGAAGGAATTTTTCTCTTGTATGGAATTTTCAATTATCGATAATACATATATAGTATGGATATAAATATAAGTAAATTCATGCATTTTTGTGTGTGTAAAAATTACTATGTATTTTTCAAATTTTAACTTAGAATTGATTTTAATTTTCAAGTGATCCAAAAAGTATGGAAACTTACAAAAGTGAGTTTAAGAAAATGGTATAAGATGGTGGGCCGACTTTCATCAGTGTACTGAATAATATTATAGAAAATGATAGTACATATTTTATTAAAATCTGATCCAATTGTTTAATAAAATAAATTGAAACTAGATTATTTACATAAAGTTGATCCTTTTCTTCTCTCTAAAACAATTGGACAATACATCGTCCGGGCAACGCCGGGTATCCTGCTGGTGCTATAATACGAGGAGGAAAAGTATTGGAAACATCAATGTGTACAGTGTACAAGTTTTAAAATATAGTTGTGGCTAATTTAGATTGAAGTGCATTTTACCTTTTACTAACGAGCATATTTTGGTATTCTGAAGTAAAGATTAACATAATCCAAGTCAAAATGTGTTATTTATCAATGCAATCTATGTAGTCTATGCTCTGTGCACCTAAGAACTCCCATCGTTGCGCATTATTTTACCGACTGCCATTCTATGCGTTATTTAAAAGTAATTTTTTCACTTCGCCTTGAATAATTTGTCCAGAATAATCCTCTTTGTGAAGACGATTAGGTGAAATGAAGATGTATATCCTCGACTGTGTTAATTAACACTGCAGGAAGTTCAGTCTAGCAACTTCCTAAACGGCTAGTTTCTTCCTATTTCGCCCTCATCCTGTGTAGTTTTTTTTCTATCACAGTATAATTTGATTTTTATACAAATAAAGGGAAGTCATGACCTTAAGTTATTATTTTAGTATGAGGTGAGTTTTTGCTACATTTCGCGAAATTCTTTACACTGCGACTGACAGTCCATTAGTCCCACTTGCAAACGCGTACACTTCACGCTAACAGTGTCAATGGGTGATGATTCAACATTGAGCTTGCTATTAGGAAGGAGATCAGGCGCAGGTCATGGACCTTGTGATAGTTCTCCAGACATTCTTGAGGAACGAGGCGGAAAATCCCGGGGGAATTCCCGACGCAACATGTATATCTGCAAGTAAATTGCTTCGTTCAGGCGGGCGGGTTGAAGATGCGGCTTTGTCCATTCTGACTTTAACAAGGCGGTGACACATCAGAAGCCAAGAACTCGCACACATAAATGTTTGTTCAAGTTGGGGGCTTGCTTTGGGTGTGAATCACATCTATACGGACAATTATATTTCGGTTATGTTCGAATGATTCGTCATTCTTCCCTCTTTGAAGTGTTTCCTGCTAGAAATATTGAAGGGAGGGTTCCTTATAATATCACGCGTTTGTGAATTTGTAATGTTATTAGTAGTAATAGATTTATGATTGGAATGAAATTGGCGGAAAATGGTTATTGGCTATGTATATCTTTTATTGATGTACATAACTAAAGTTTTAGGAAGTGAAATGTTTACTATTCTGGCAGTTAATGGCAACACATTGCTGCTTTTAATAGCCTGAGAGGAGGGGAGGTTGAATGGCCGTAGTGTTTCTAGCGTTTGAGAAGTAGGTTTTATTACATTTATTGGGGGTAAAAATTGGGCAATCTTGATTTTCACGAAGATCATTCTTTTTACCAGAATTTGACCAAAGTGTATCATTGATGAGGTGAAAACTTGATTTTGTGATAATTCGTAAGTTGTGTGTTTCGACGTGAACGGTGCGTTATTCAGATTTTCTTGAGGTCTTATCTCGTCATCTGGTGTTTTAACACTAACGTACACGACGTCTTGCCCTGAATTTGCTAATATGACACTAGATGCTCGTTTATTGCGGTAATGTGAAGCAACACTCATCCGGCACGCCAGTCGAAAATGTCGGTTGGATCTCGATTTTTCAGGTCGTCCTGTGCTCCAGTTGAACAAGGATATTCAAAAATTTTGAGTGATATTGTATTTATTGAGACTGTTAATGTCCTCTTAAACGACGCGTGGGATACTCCGCGGACAGGCTACCGTTAACAGAAGGACCTTTGGGACGGACACTGTTCACTGAAATACCGGTATTTGACAGCTCCGCCGATGACCAGCGACAGTGTTCGTTACACCTTTGCGGTCATTGAGCTTGGAAAGGCTCAACGTGATTGGTTCAGAGTGGAATTCCAGGAGATGAGTAATGGAAACTATAGAGTGAAAGGCGATTTAGAAATGTCAAGTTCCATCTCTCTCGGTTGACACTGTTAGTCACGCATTATTATAAAAAGTGTAGCACAATAGCGTGTTTTACAGTTTATTGTTAGCTTAGAGTTGAATAATGCATGTTGCTCTGTCGATGAAAGATATGCGAACTTTCTAGTATCATCCTCAAAGGTTTTTTGTTTTTACCTACTTTGAATGGCGGGACGTAAATGTTTTAAAGCTATCTGTAGCGTTATATACTACGAAGAGTGAAGCAACGTAAAGTTATATCGAAATGTTTATAACCCCACTAACAGTCAAGTAGTCCAAACGGTTTTGTGGAAATGTGTTTTTTACAGCATGCCTCCGTATTAGGGTAGGGCGAGTGAGTTCCTCCTCCTCCTAAGCATGTGATCGCAGCAAACAATAGGTGGGCTCGACAAGGGGGCGGAAGGAGCTCGGGAGGGTTCAAATCTCTCCCTCGACTCGATCGCCCTACTTGAGCGGAACCCTCCTTTGCGCGAAGCGCCGCCGCCCGAGGGAAAGAGGACGGAGGAGAGAAAAGGGAAAAACGGGGGGCGTGGGGCACCCCGCGTAGCTCGCACTTCCGAAGGGCGATGTGGCGAGAGGGCGCCGTGCGACCGAGGAGTCGCGCCGCCGCTACCGTTACCGCCAGCGCCCGGACGCCGCCGCCGCCGCCGCCGCCGCCGCCGCCGCCGCCGCTTCCCTGTTCCCGACATTCCACGCGAGCCCGCCGCGACGCTGATGCAAACGGCCCCGGTGAAACCCGCCGTGCCGCCGCCGCCGCCGTCGCCGGGGCTCCCTCGGGGTGTCCGCTAGGGTGCTTCCCCCTGGAGGGTGGGTGCAGTGGTTGCCAGCCTCGCACTCGACCACGCGCCTACGCTCTAATGTGCCCTATTTTTCTTCCTTATCATTCAGTTTTCCATTTAGAGGTGCGCGAAGTAAGCATTTCATATATTTTCGAATTCTTTCGAACAGTCATTAGTTTTTGAGGCTGGAATGAATTAAGTTTGTTGTGTATGCCACTAGTGGCCTTCTGATTATCGGGTTTTGTTGTTTTTTCAGACCAAACATGGTGCTCATATTTCGTATTTTTAGTTGACTCTCTATTACGTGATGTACTTGTCCAATCCATTCGTGAAGTTGTAAATGACAGTATTTGGTATATTCCGTTCAACATAATTCCAGACCATTTAATACGATACACTTTAGATCTACAACGCAAATAAGAATAACGGATTTTTTTCTCTTTTGTCTGTAATTTACTTAATTTTAATAGATTCTAAAAGCCTTCATTCAATTTCAAGTCCGTAACACGTCCTTTATTGTCCATAAGGTGGAAATAAATAGTTTTCCGAACTCTCAGCAGTTCACTAGTTTAAGAATCACAGGAAAATTACTGGAAACGTTAGTCTGGGGCGTTTCCCTCAGATATCTCATTTTTGAAATGGATTGCCTACACCTTTGAAGAATTTTTTCCTTAAATGTAGCGAAGGGCCTTTGGATAAGTTGATTATAAGATAAGATATTAACTTATAAAATTATGAGATTTTATAAGTTTAGGAACCTGTATTGAACAAAAGATGATGCCAATGCTGGATAAGTTGCCAACGTGCTGTCTCACGTTAACTGTATGAAAAGTGTTAAACATTTGTGGATTTACAATTGACTTTTAAATTTATATTATAACTACACACTTGCACTACACTTTGAAAAGTCTAGGGTTGATGATTGGCCCTTATTGAGCTACTTCTCAACGGGTAGTTACATGATTCACGCACAAGAGGAAGGGAGATGTAAAATTGATTACGGGCTGCGTGTCAACTTGTGTGTAAAATTAACGCTTTCGAGCTCCGTGATGTTTTCATGAAACGACAGTTGTTCTTAATTTTCCGCAGTGGGGCTTGTGGGGGAAAGCAAGTTTATTAGGTTTGAATTATTCAATTCTTCTGCTTCAAGTTATAACTTGTTGAAGGTTGTATTGTGTAGCTTGGTTGGAGTTTGATATATTTACGGCGCTTTACATAAAAAATGCATAATGGTTTACTTATGTGCGTAATTTTCAGAGTCAGTGCAGGAAAATTTCGCTTGATGCTACTGCGGAATTTGCTTAAAATACATACTGTCAACATGGCCCACCTATACCTTGAACTTCGCTCGACAATCTTGAACTTTGTCTGTGGCTAGCTTGGCATATTGGTTTTAACAGAATTTTCAGTCTGAGAGTCAGTCAACACTTTTTAGACGATGTGCTTGTCAAATACTTGTCAATATAGTTATTTTAGTAGCTAAACCGTGTAATCGCTTTGTTGTTGATCCTCATTAGTAGTTTTTACAATTTTTATTTTACTACGCTTTTGCTTATTTTATTACTGCTATTTAGGACTAGGGTATTAACGACCCTTTTACCCGACTTTTGGGAATCTTTTATTGCTGATACTTGTGATATATTAATGACGGCATGTCGAACTCAGCATCAATACATCATGACAAGTACTTAGGTTTTCGTTGTGAATAGTAATTCAAATCGTCTATTTTGGAAGTTGCTATATTTTTATAATATTCTTTGCAATCTTGTGTTCATTCGAGTTTTTTGTGGAAAGGAGTGCGCTCCAAAACAGTGCACAGCTCATTTTGAATAACACTCATGCGTTCGAGGTGCAGTGTGTGTTTGGTGCTGACCATACCAAAGTGTGCTAGGTTTTTGCATTCCCCGAATCATTGCCTTTTGCAAGTGAGCTCCAAGTAGGTCTGCTCTCGAATGGTACGTCCTTCGTTGCCTGCCTCTGACCCCAACTCTCTCCAGTTTTTTGTTGCAACCGACTCGTCCCTCTCACCCCTCGCGAAGATATGAAAGTTCGATTCCGTGGGCCGAGGACGGCTCGGCGGCGGGCGCAGGGAACTCGGGACCGTCGCCACCGCCGCGGGAGAAACTCTCGCGCCCGTCACGGGTAGCGCCTCCTTCATCTGCGCGGCGCCGCGTCGCGGCGGCCGGTGGCCGACCTCTCGCGCGGGCGACGGCGGAAGGTCACGGGCGGTGTTGATCGATGCCTCCGGTGCGGGCGCTTCTGGATTCGTCTGCAGACAATGTGTCGATCGATCGATCGATCGTGAAACAAAACTGTCTGGTCGGTTGTACTTAGATTTATTTATAGCTTCCTTTGACAGTTTATCAGCTGTCATCCGATAGAGAGCTTTAAACTTCATTACGGTGACATTCAACCTCCCGATTATGACACCGTAACAGCTGATTTACGTCTACCATGTTTAAATCGAAGTAGAAGTAACAATTGTGTTATAAAACGAAATGTATGTCGATCGAGTGGGTAGTTCTCACGCTTGGCCAGTGCGATGATTCATCTCGCGGTTTGCACATCGTACGGCTATCATTTCGTTTCCCTATCTATTAGTTGTTCACCAGCTCATTTAGTGGTTGGTCGATTGTGTTTATCACGCGCTTGTTATTAATTCGTCACCGCCAGTACGCCGTGTGGCGGTCGTTTGGAATTGAGGTCTAAGTTTGTCACCGCCACTCTCCAGCGCCGATGTCGAAAATGAGTGCGTAGGAGTGGCGCGTTCGAAAGTAGCGCGGGGGACTATCAATGCTCCAATTTAGCTGTCGGAGAGCCGAGGACGACGCGGCGTGCGGGCGTCGGCTTGATCGCGTGGCTTATTCGACGGCTAGCCACTTTCCTTTCGATGCCTGCCCTCCCATCACTAAAACCACGCAAACACCAGCCAAGGACGTAGCATCTTTTTTTCCTGTAATAATTTTAAATTCTGTAAATGCTTAGCAAAGCGCTACGTTGTAGTTTGAGAGATCAAAATGTGATGTTTCCTGTTTCAGATGTCCGTTAAATGTCGATTTTGAATATTCTGTTCGTTGATGGTTGTGTGAGAAAAGTCACAAATTCCTTTGTGATTGACTTCATCTCAAATTCCTCGTTTACGCCGTAATTCACTCTCCATATGTTCGTACCGACAAAGGTGGCTCAGGGCATCGACTGACGTCACTGCAGTGCCTCTGACCGGGAGGTCCTAGAGTTCAAGTCCCGATAGTGGCAGCTAGTGGTGGCTTTTCGACAGTAGCTTGACAGCTGGGTGCTACAAAGTGTTGACTGCGACAGCTGTCTGGAACAGAATTCTAGGAGCTGACTGCTCTGATCGCTAGTTTTCCATGGTTTCTCCGATCAACACTAGGCGAATGCCGGAGCAGTGGCCTAACAAGCGGGTCACGGGCAGCGCGCAATATTTCCTTCCTCTTTATTCTTTCCTCCCCCTTACACATACTCGTATGCACATGTCGGAAGACCGGTCGGGAGCTCAGCGCATGTGCCGACTGCGGCGCTGCCCTGCTGGTGGGAGATACCTGGTTGGGAAAATCTCCGAAAGCCGACGGGCACGGGATCTCGCCAGCTAGCGAGGGAAGATCACCGCCACTTCGCGCGATAACACCATGCTCTAAGCTTATGGCAGTATGACCTTAGCAGTTGATGCGCCTGGAATCAATCGAAATGTTCGTCCAGATTTTCCTAGCTTTCAAGTTTAAAAGGAAAAGAGAATAATCCCGATTCTAAGGATAGTTTTACTTCTTACTCATAATCAGACTTAATAGCCCTTACTATCGGTTTTAATATATCTTATATTTGTTACAAAAATGTTGAAATAATAAGGGTTACATTTTTAACGTTTTCATTAGTGTAGTATTTCAGCACGGGCACGAATTGAATTTCGTTTAGCGTTTGCTGTGTTTCTATGTCTGGCATGTTGTTGATTCGCATGATGTGTCTGATGCACAGGTATATCCCGTATGGAATTGACGCTCAATGGAAATTGAGCAGATGGTTCAATGAAAGACGAGGAACGGGAATACTCCGCTTCGAGTAATTGCTAGATTCCGGTTTTGGGCCCAGTCGCCAACGGCTTGATTTCTTAGCTGCACCCGCCTTCTATACTCTAACTGCCTATAATTTGTGTGCTGCCGTTTCTTCCTTGAGACCGTCTTCAGTTTGAGGTGTAGGGCAACTTCGCCACAACCCTTTTGCAGTTCACTTCTACCGCCCGCAGCAACCGCTAACGCTATCGGGTGGTACTGATAACTCGCTCGTTTTCCGACCCTCCGCCACCTCAGTCCCAACTTCATCCGTCACAGTCTCCGCCACTGTCACAATTGTTGTCACTATTGCTGCCTTCGTCGCCTGCTCAGCGTCTGCCGTCACCGCCACTGCGCCACCGCGATTTCAATCTCCGCCGCGCCGTCGCGTCGCGTCGCGTCGCCGCCTTGCTGGCCGTCGGCCGCTGCGCACCGCACACCTGTCGGAGCGGTGCCGGCCATTGGGGCAGATCGGGCCCTCCCGACTCCCGACGCGTGTGGAGAGCGCGGGGCACGCGAGGGGACGCAGCTGCTGTTTCCTTCCAGTCCGGACAGTGCCCCTTCTCCGCCTCGCCCCCTCCCCCTCCCTCCTCAGCGCGCCACGCCACGCCGCGTCGCGACAGTGGGACGTCTTTCCGTGGCAATGGACGAACACGGATTTTGGGGCACTTGCTTTGTTGAATTGCTTAGATTTTTTGGGTCTCGCGGATTTTCATTTTTCGTTTGAGGTGTGCGTTTTCTTTCATATGTGAAGCTTTAGATCGTTTGTTGGACCCAGTAATAGTTTTAGAGATGGTTCAAGAATTACCTTCCGTTCAAGACGATCGCGCATTTAAATTCAAACGTATTTTTTTTCTTTTGCATTTCAATAATTCTTCTCATTCATCAAATCTTTTAATTGCAATAACTTGAATCAAAGTTCCCTAATCATAAACTTTCACACTTGTTCTTGCAGTAAACAAAATAGCAGTAGACGCTTATGATGTAAACGTGCGCTTTAGTTCATAATTTTTGGAAATTAAATAGGACCATGTTGGAGATACAAAAACACATTATTCAGATTCTGGAATACTGGTAGGGATGAGAGCTGAATGTCGAGGAGAGAAATGGTAGATTCGTCCGCTGGGGAAGTGCTGTCCCCCACTGCCTGTGCTGTTGGCGGAGGCTGCGGAATTCCCCTCTCTGCCTCTCCCTCCCCTCCGATCGTGGCTGCGGCTTCGGCGCTGCCCGCGCCGTCTGCGAGTGGACTGGGCGGGGCGGGGCGGAACGGAGGAACGGGGACGCCGCAAAGCACCCGCGCTTGTCTCACGGTGGGACGCGTGCGTTCGTGACAAGGACACGCGGCGGATGAGTCACGGAGATAGGAAAAAGTGGGCTGGTGGGAGCGAGAGCGGCTCCGTGTATTGTTCCTCGCGTCCGCGTGGTACCGGTAGCAGCGGCCGCGCCGGCGCCGTTAGTAATAATTCTCCCCACTGGATGCGATGCAACTCCCTCCTTCCGAGGAGGTTAATTGGAAGGCCGTGATTAGAGTATAGGATGGTGCGGTTCTTCGGGTAAAGCAGTTTATGTGGCGGTGCGATGGGGAGGTGGTGTGTAAGTTGTTTGGCGCGTGTAGCGGTTTGAAAATCGGCGCATGCGGCTTTTGCTTAGAAAAAGCGCCAACCGCAAATGCGCGTTCGGCGACCGGAGATCCATTCAGGGATTATTTGCGATTCTGTTAGTATGCACCTCCTAAGAAGTCTTAAAAACATGGAGGAGTGTATATGTTATCCTCTGCAAGGCACGTCTATGAAAAGTTTGTACATTAAACTATATTTGCATGTCTCCCAAAAGAATAAATCTTTATCATAGTAAGTTATCATCCTTTCCAGATAAAATTAAATGTGGACCTCAAAATATATACAAAGCTATAATATTATTCACTTACTATCACCTCTCTTCCCTCTCCATCCTCCTGCCTCTTCTCTCCTTCCCACCTCCTTGCTTTTCCTCTCTCCTCACTTCCTCTCGATTTTCAGTTTTCTCATATTTCTGTTTACCTGCCGTCTCTCACATATCCGCTCAAAGTTTTCAGATGGAACCTGTCATTTTGAAGGGCTAAGAATTCTATCTGCGAAGAATGTGAACTATGTACGTACTTGAGAATGACATCTGAAGTTTCTAATCGTGTTAACGCAACTGAAATTTCATAAACAATTAATAAGGCACCTGAATCATTAACCGTGATAGTCTGGAATAATCTCATTTGTTCATTGGGATGGTACAGGAATTCCACTATGGGTACATCACAATGTCCAATCGTAAGTGTTTTTCTGACGGAATGTTCGGTCGTGCTGTTATTGTAAGATTCTGATTCTTCACCTCGCTCTTACTCATTTGCTTGCCCATCAGTTAGATTCACTAGTATGAATGTTGGAGCATTTGTCGATTGCCCTAGTGGCATCCCTTACGCGTGCTGTGTGCCAGGCGAGTGCGTGTTTGCAGGGAGGCGAAGCGGTTCTGTCCGAGCGGGCGTCTTGGCGCGGACGGTCTCTCCGCAGGTATCCGGTTGGAGGAAATGGCCTTGGATCGCAAATTAGTAATTCCCTTCCCCTTCTACGGAGCTGATGTAAAACGTTGAGGCGTTACATTGTGCTCGGGTTGCCACAGATCCGCATTTGAACTTCTGAAACTTATCTTGGTTGGAAATACAATGAAGCAGTGGGTCGTTGCGAGTTGATCGTAGTAGAGCGGTGGCGGTAGTGGGGAACGGATCCTGGCGGCTCACAGAAGGGGCAAGCAGGTGTCCTTCGTGAATTTTGTATTTGGGAGGATGTACTGATCGCCATACATACGCTATTTTGCGGTTATAGCCTATTGAGGGTAAACATTGGCGAGCGTAAAACCTGTTATGCGTTTGTGATTGTTTCAACACATGGGTTGTGTACAATTTATTTGTTAGAGAATTTTTCACAAGAATTATGTTAAGTTTTGATTTGGGGATTTTTAGTTATGCATTTCGTTATCCCATTCGCGTGTGAAGGCACATTTTATAGGGAAGTTAGTGTACTGGAATTTCTGTCAATGAATCGATACCATTACATATGTCTAATTTTTCTCTTGACATATGTCCTAAATCAAGGAACATTTCAAGATATTACACTAACTCAAATATGTTTTACGTGCCCTCCCCCTCTTTATAATGGGTGAGACTTCCTTGGCCATCGACATCCTATTTTCTCCTGCATGTGTCACAATAAATGTACTGTAAACTGTGATCTCGTTCATTAGTCGGTTTTTCTTGTACAAATATTTGCGGAATGTGGCTGTTTATTCGGAATTTATATTCACAGAACTCAAGGGGCTGTGACAGAAAAGGATGTTTCTTGAAAAATCCATACACCTGAGCCTTCTGGTGAAATGTTGTACTTATCTGTTGAATTTTATCTTTCTGTGTCCCTCCCCACATTTCGATCTAATTTCTTTTCTCTGAACATATCTCGTACTAAGCTTTTCTCATTTCCTCTAACAAAATCTCTTTAATGTTTCCTTTTTTCGGACACGTCAGTGACACTATTGAAAAAATAGTTGTAAAGGGACTATGTGTATAAGCGCTTCGTACGACTAATGAGAAAGATAAACCTGCAAATGCAACTAATACACGTTCTCACGCTGACATAATTTATCATTATAGATCGTAAGATGTATAATAATGATGCGTGACTTGTCGATCACAGAATTCGGCTTGCCGAACATTTCTTTAGCAACACACATCTCCGCGGTGGCATGAACGGGGCGGATGGCGAGACCCTTCCCTGGGAAGGAGCGCTGGGCGTACGCGAGGGTATCTATGCCAAGCGGCGGCGGCGGTGGACGTGCCTTGCTTTCGGGAAGGCGGCAGGAGCACCTGGGAGCACCTGCCCCCCCTCGGTTCGGGAATAATAGCGAGAACCCCATGCGGTGGCAGCGGCCAAGAGAGGAGCGGACGGGGCGCGGCCTGTCCTGGCCTTTCCAGCCCCACTTTCGCCAGGTGGCAGTGGCCGACGGGGCTCGCCCCGCCCCGCCCCACACGGCCCCTCCCCCCGCCGGGCCACGCCGCGCCGCGGACGCCGCCGGAGAAGCAGCAGCGTCGCCGCCGTGCCGCCTCCACTGCAGCGACTCCGCTCCGCTCCGCCCACGTGACTGGCGGCGGCACGCTCCCCGTCGGTTAGGTCAGGGGTGGCCACGCGGCGGGCGAGCACGCCTCACGAAACCACTGGCTGAAGGCGCCTCCACGCATTCGGTCCGCTCACCGAATCCGGAGTCGCGTGGATGGATCTTTTCTATTTGCCGAGCGCCAAACATCCGGTCTTTGCAACCTTGGCTAATGGGGATTGAACGAACAGTCGTTCGATACTCGCCGAATCTATGGAGCAGTCCTAAGGTGGCTCCACCCATTCGGCATTCGCCGAGCAGCGAGCGAGTGAGCGAGCTGCTGCTCGCCCAATCTCGAACAGCTGATATGTTCGACGAATGTTCGCTCCCTTTGAGGTGTCCTAGAGACCGACACGCGGTGGATAGGGCGAGCACCGAATGTTCGTCATTCGGCAAATAGCAAGCAACACATCCACATTACTCGGGATTCGGCGAGCCAGTGGTTGCTACTTGCCGAATAACGGATGTGTGGAGACGCCTTTCAGGGTTCAGAGAGGTAGTAGGCGCCGGGATCAGTTGGCATTTACGCATTCCTGAGACAGTCACAACCCACTCAACCTCAGTCTACCGCTGAGCGATTTTTTAAGTTAGACAATTTATCGGCTAATTGTAAAATCAATTTCCGCCGACTTAGTGACTCCACGACTTGCTCGTGGTACCTCTTCATACGTCTTGTTGACGATAGGACAGTACGGACATGCTTGCGCTCACTGCCGAATTGGGGATTTTACAGATGCTTGTTCATTATGGTGGTCGCATGTATTCGCATGGGAAAACAAATCCTACTGTTTCAGCTCGTGGCGCGTCTTTCGCTATGATTATTCTCGGGTCCAAACAGGTGATCATGCTGCGTCTTGTCACGTCATGCTCTATTGGCACCCTAGTAGGTAGGAGGATGGGGATTGGGAGATTGCCCCGACTGCTTATGAGAACTTATGCTAATAGCTGTTGGGTACAATCCCCCAGAAAGAATGAAACAATATAATTTGAATAACGAACTAAACAGGCAGTACGATAAGAATAGAACAATCTTTAGTTTTATGTTTTACATTTAACTAACAGGTTCTTGAACACTAATGACTTCCAGTATCATTACGGCTTTTTAAGAAAAGTGCTGGATAGTAAATACGTAGATCCATTGCTTACGATGTCTGAGAGAGCGTACCGACGGCTATATATTTATGTCATTGCACATTATTGCCCTTGCTTCGAATGAAATCTTGCGTTCCGGTGGCAGTTGGGTTCGGCAGCTGCGCTAGGTAGGCCGTGGGTTAGGCACGGGCGCCCCTTCCGGAAAAGTGTTTCCTTCGAATTTCTCGTGGGTTTTCGTCTCCTGCCCTCCATCTATTCTTCTGTTCTTCCGGAGCCCATTGTTGGCTCCTCTCGTGCAGGGCGAGGGTATTCCGGTTACCGCCTTCTGATACCTACCTCCTTTCTCATTTCTTTACGCTCTTCACTATAGATTTTTTGTGCAGTTGTCTATACCAATGTATGTTGCTGTTATTTGAACTGTGTAGTCTGTGTCAGATGCAGTTGTGCATCTTGCAAGCGCAACTATACATTTCCTTCGACACCTTGCTAGAATTTTTACTTTCATTTCTTCTGTCTTATTTTCCGTTTTCGTTCGTTATTTCGTTTACGGTTATGTTATATCATAACCGATTATATATAATCGTACATTAAGTACCAGTTTTTATTTCGCTTTATTTGCACTTTTTCAGTGGTATTGTCTTCTCTTTCGGTTCCTTCTCTCGCCCGGAGTCGACAGGGTGACTTGTTTTCCCGCACGGGGCTTAAATGGACCGGCTCGCGCGGGGCGCACTGTCTAGTGTCGTCCGTGAGCGTTTTTGAACTGCGGATGGGAAGCAATGGCTTGCAGCGAGATGCGCCGCGGAACCGTTACGTCCGCTTGGAGGAATCTGGCGGAGCGGCAGCCGGCGCGACCGCCAGCCCCGCCCCCCGCACGCGCAGGCGATGACGGGCGCGGCGCAGGCAGCCTTTTAAAAGGCCATTACGCCGGAAGCCCCCTCTTCGTGGCCGGCCTCTGCCAGTGATTATGCGTGTGAGCTATTCGGAAACGCGGTTTGTATTAGAAATTAACTGCACTACAGAAGCCTGTAAGATTCGATGTCGTTCAGGAAGGGTTTGGCAGTGATCAACATTAATAGTTCCTTTCTCTTGGAGAGGAGGATGTAACACTGAATGTCGTATTTATTTAGTAAGAAATTATAATGGGTGTTGTTGCCGAAAACGCGTTTTTACCGCGAAGTAAATCGAAGTGATCCCTGCTATTGCCCGATGTAAATCTTGTGACTTGTAACAGTTCGTCAGCTGTACGCGGTTATCCAATCGGGAGTTTTTAATTTTAGGTATCGAAGCGCCCGATTGGATAATCGCGGCACAGCTGACGATCTGTCACAAGTCACAGGTTTGAAATCGGACATTACTCCTGCTGCACCAACGGCCGCTGAAGTTCTGCCATCTACTAAGGGGCATTTTTGCACTCTTTCAAGCACTGTCAGTTTCAAAAGAACTCGTCTGATTGATGTGTGCTGTTTTTTGAAGAAAACTTGTGTTTTCTTTTTTTGTTTTTTTTTTGTGGTGAGCATGGTGATATTCCAGGATAATTTGTATTCTATAGTAGATACTCGTAATCTTAGGAGACCCACTTCATGAAGTAGACTGTAGACGGGCATTTCCCCCCCTTCAGATGCTTCCAGGTTTGTGTGCATTTTGTCGATCCCGTTGGAATTGGGCGCGGGCCTCTCAGAATGCCGGAGGTTTTGGGAGTATTTCCCCGCAAACGTCGGCCGAATCTGGCAGCGATTTTCCGAGCAGGTTTGTGCGGAGCGGCGAGTGGATTTGGGGCGATTCTAGGCGAATGCACAACCGGTTCCCCCGCGCTGCGCTGCGCCGGGCCGCGCCGTGCGCGCGTGGGGTCGGGGACGAGGCCGGCCCTGTTCTCACGCGCCGCCTAGGGCAAGCATTGGCTTCTGCGCGCCCTTCTCTATGAATCTTGGGATGTAGTATCAGAGAAAAGGGGGTAGAATTCACTAAAAGGTTAGTATAATTGATCGAAAATGTTTGAATAAAAAAAATCGAACTGATGCGTGATGAAGCGAATCGTGTGTGCAGTTATGCCACGTTAGTACAGGGAAACATAATACCGATTTTTGCGGTTTTTCATTCATCATGCGGTCTGTATTTGTATGCATGTTGAAATCAATTGGCAAGCATTTTTTCTCAGTAAATGTTTGTTCAGTTTTCCTTCGTTCAATGACCAAAAGCTTGCGGTCCCTTGCGCTTCAGAAAGGCAAGTTTCAAGAATAGGTTTGTCTAAAAGGGGCAGATTTTATCAATTAATAACTAGTCAACGTGATTGTTGCTATTTTACTATTATGCGAGTACTGTATGCATTGAGTTGACAACAGGAATTTACGTTTGTGGATCAGATTCTCGACTCTCACTTCCTTACCTTCAGTGATTTGGAGGTTAGGCAATTCCGTGTACTGGAATGAATTTCCAAAAATCTGTACCAGGTGATAGACGCTTCGGGGCTATTTCTCTGGCTGCTCCGATTGTTCAATAAATTCCGTCAGTAAACGTCTATTTCGCTCTGTCATAATTTCAATTCATTAATGTATGCGCTGGCGAATTTTGCGTATCACCAGTGAATAGTTCTCTCTTCAGGGGAGTTTAGCTGGTTTTGTTACAGGTTTCCGAAACAGTCGGTTGATTCTGTAGTTTTTTGTGATACCATCACATTTATTGTGAATAACTGCTATTCGTTGCAACCGTTAATTTTCCTGAAAATGCCAAACAGTGCTTGTTTACAAGTGAATGTTATTGCGAATGTTTTGTACGTGGGAAAGGAGATATCAGAAAGTAAATATACACAGTTGATTACGAAGTTTGAGTTTGTATAATTCTGAGCCGTAATCGTGACTGGTGATAGTGCTTTGGAGTAATATTATTTTCATACTCTCTGGACTCGGGTTGGTTTGATTTTTTGGACTTGACATTCGAAACCATATGTTCACGTTTTCCGTGATAATGGCTGAGTTTAGTTCGCAAACTCAGCAATTCCACAATTTTACACAATACCTCCAGTATACTGCTGCTTTGCCGGTGTGCATGACGGGCAGTGGCAAATCCGGGGGGCACATGCGCCCCGAACCTTAACTATCTTCTGAATCCGGTCGCCAATCCGAATGCAGTGGGTACTGCACCGGCAGGAGCGAATCGCGTCTCCGCGCGCCAGCGAAAGTCGCAGCCCTGATTCGCGGCGTGTCCCGAATAAGTGGAGAGAGGGGAGGTGACTCGTCGGCCGCTCCGCGCGGATCCCGGATCTTCCGTAACAGCGCCGGGGGCCGGATTTTCCACGCCACTTGCCGCCTCCGCCGCTTGCCTTGCCGCCTCGTGCGTGAGGAGGCGGTTGCCCAAGAGCGTTTCTCGCCTATTCGCTTGGCTCGTGATCGTTTGATTATTCGTTGTTCCGCGTTTGTGTTGAAAGTGTGCGTCGAAATAAGAGATAACTTTCTTCCCATTATGACGGAACACACACAATACTAATCAGCACATTTAATGTTAGGAAAACGACAAAACCGGCGACTTAGAATGGCCGTAGACAATTATTACCTTTCTGATAACCTCTTGTACATGTCAATTAATATTAACTGTTATGTCATTGCTCCCGACTTTCATCAACGTCGCTCATTCTTGAAATTTACCTTCAGAACGTTTCTTGGGTGATTTGAAAAGCTCTTTGCGATTGTCATTGACCCCTGGCAGATCCTGCATAAATCTTCAATAGCAATGGTTCTTCTCCTACTTTCCTGGCATTCCCCTTTTCCTTTAACATCTTGTATTCCTCGTCCACCACGTCTCCCCTTTCTTTCCCTTCTGAGCAAAATTCATCATATGCTGTTGCCTGCGCCAACAAGAGCTGTCTTGCCTAATGTACTGCGTATGTGTTCTGCAAGGTGCCCTGCCATCCTGCGTGCCCGCTCGTTCTCTGAAGCCTTCTATCACTTATTCCGATACGTTTCTTCCTCTGCGCGTGGCGACACCGTTCCGTCTCTCACATCACTTCACCCTCGCCTCGCACTGCCTCCCACCTCACGGGCCCTCCTCACTCGCCCTCGCTGCCCGCGGCGAAGGTGCCGCCCCGCCCCGCCCCGCCCCGCCCCGCGCCGACGCCGCCGCGGCCTTGGTACACTTGGCGGCTGCAAATGTCAAGGTTGGAGAGCGGCCGGCGGCGCGGCGCGGCGCGCTCGTCCTGGATATCCGCGGACCCCGCGCTCGCGCGCTGCGGCTCCGAGCGGCGCAGCACTGGTGGCGACTGCGTGTGGCGGGGGGTCGAGCGGGGAAGGCGGCAGCCGGACGCGACGGGAGCCGCTCCCGCGTCGATGTGTGTGTGTGTGTGTGTGTGTGTGTGTGTGTGTGTGTGTGCGGGCGGCGGCGGCGGAGCTGGGCTTTCGCCGGCCCAGGAATGCTCTCTCCGGCCGCTGCGCGAGCGGCGAGAGCGGCCCGCCCCCGACCCTCCTTCCACCCAATGGCCTCGCCGCCTCCTCTCCGACCAGGCCGCCTCTGGCCAGCGCCGTACGGGTGGATGGAACGATTTCGACTGGCTTCTGGTGCATGCAGTGCTTTGCACTTGGTAGTGAACTTGTAGGATGGATTGACTTGGTGCTAGTGGCAACTTATATTTGTTTTTGAGCTTGTGCATATAATTATTAATTTGTAAATGTGTTTGATACGCATTTTTATGATCGAGATTTGTTTCAAATCCCATCCATTACTGCGAATAATTTAGTGTAACAACTGCACACTTGTTTAGTTACATTGATTATGAATACACAGCTGGACGTTAGCATTTCCTTTGTGTGAAACAGAAGTAATGCATGCAGTGGGAGCAGATCAATTTCTGCATTTCCGTTCATACCTTTATCGCAACCTTGTTGACTATGAACGAATTATTCATCAGTTATTCATCGATGATACTTTGATGGCAGTATCTCACTCGTTTAAGTTTTCCCAATGGACTCAGCAGGTAGTTGTGCTTCTTGGCCCGTTCAAATGGTCCTGTTTTAAAGTTTGTGGTTGTAATGCCGCAGAACAGTTATGTCATTACCACAAATCTTCGTGGGGAGTTGGGTACCAGTACACATCGGTGATACAGAGGCTGTTAAAGTTCCAACCGTTCTCTATTACTACGATGAATGTTTTTTGTTACAAAGAATGCAATTAGGGTAGGCAGAATAATTGACGTAGAAGTAGAGAAACTTCATTTCAACCCGCATTCAAATTTACGTGCAAAGCGTTCTATGAATGAAATTCTCATTAAGTGCATTCAATTAAGCAGGCTGTGAATTATTTTCCATGTCTTATAATTCAAGCGAGATTCCATGATTTAGAATATGCATCTATCAATTCCATCACATTGTATTATTTGCTGTGATTTACATTTGAATTGTATAAAGAACAGTACGCAGTTTGTGCGACATTTCCATTTAATGTAGTCATCGTGCCAGTCTTTCCTGTAGACATTTCCGGTAGGTATGCAACGAAGGAAGTACATGTGGTGCGCGTTTTGCGAAACAAATGTTGAAATGCTTCGTAGGAATACATAGTATTTTTACAGAATTATTTTCGAACTTGTGTTGAATATTCTAAACTTTCGTAGGTGGAGGTTTTTTATGGTCTTCATTGCCCATTTAATTAATAAAGTGATCACTTACAAAAATTAAAAACTGTCATATGTACGAAGCACCCTGCATTTGAATTTGCGTTTTTGTCAAGTATGAAGTAGAAGATAGTCGTACTAGACAGACGCTCGTCAAGGACCAAACTACTTAGTAAGAAATATTGCATACGATATTGCCGATATTTTCAGCGGCACTAACATCTGAAAGCGAAATTGGTACAGCCATTTATTTCAGATTCGTGAAATGCTAGAGGATCTGCATTTTCATATCTTTATAACTCTGTGTATCACAAAAAATGTGTGAAACTAAATGGTTAAATTTGTTCCTTTAACTTAACTTTTTTCATTCCCCTGGCGACTATGGATCTGTAAAATTCAGTCACAAGTGACGCAAAAATACTTGCTACACAATGTTTTATTAAAGCTGTCTTGCCCAAGTGTGTTGATGGGCGTGTTGTTTTTTGAGTTGCCTTCAATCATTTCTACTCAAACCGGCTGCACGAATTAGTAGCCAATTACAAAGATCCTCTCTCCACTTTCCAACTAATTCATTAACAGTAGATTATTGTTTATTTCAGTTTGTTGTAAAATTTAATGAACGCAAATGGATTCTCAGTACTCGTTTGATGTATCCGAAGACTAGTGTTTTCCGTACATTTGTGAAAATTGTATGGTAATTCTGTGTAGGTTTCGTTAATTGCTAATGTTATGAGATAAATTTTAGGTTAAATTGCCCGCTTTTTTGCATTCCTTAGAATTGGTAGGTGAACAATAGAATTCTGTAGTATTGTCCTCAATACATCGTAGAAGATTGCCTTTCGCGAAACAGGATGCACAAATGTCTTTTTCCGCACACACTCCTGCCACTCTCGCAGTCACCTGCACTTTTCCATGTATGCCCCAGAAGTACTTAAATGAATCAGCTCGTCAGGGAAATCCTGCCAATGCCCCCCCCCCCCCAGGTCCCTCTCCGTCCCCAGGTCGCTGTGGGAGGAATGCAAATGTAACCGTTACGCGATGGCACGGTTCCTTCTTCGCAAGCGGCTCGTGGAGGTCGCGCGCGCATCGCGTGTGGACGGCGCCGGAGCAGAGACGCATGCACTTTCGGCAGGCCGAAGGGCCACGCAGCCACGCCCCCTCCCGCCGCCCTTTCCCTTTCGGCCCTCGCCGACGGGGCAACACTACTGAGTGAATCCTCTTCCTTATGTACAACATAATACGATGGGTTGATACAAAATTCAGATTTCGTTCATAATATTTTTTTTACACGAATTTCGTGTTTTCTTTTGGTATTGGGCACACAATCGGTTCGTGTTGTTGCTCTACCGTCGGCACATTCTGATTTTGTTAACGCAACTATTTTGACAATTCATAACACAGCATGTTGTGATATTTGTGAGTGGTGAGTGGTTTGCGGGGAAGGCGATGTAGAACCTGAAGAATGCTATTGCTGGGAACGCGTGCGCTTAATTCCGGGGTGCAGTTACTGCTTCCTTAACACGATGGAGCTTTACGTGAAGGTGAATCTGAAAATGCCATGGCCGCCTTTCTTCAGAAGCGTGGATCAGGATGCGTCACGTCGAGATTTTAACTGTTTAATAATACCGATACGTAACCGTTTAAAGTGCGTTACTTCTGTGGGAGTTCTGAAAATACGAAAGTTCACACTCGCAAAAATAAAGTAAACAAATAAGAGATGGGGAATTTTCTGTGAATAACAATCATTTTAAATTGAAACAGTGCACCTGCAGCTTCTTTCAAAGCCTTTACTGGAAGTGCCCGTAGTTATAGAGGTATATTAGAATTTACTGCGATTAGAAAAGTTAAATGAATAACAATGTTGTACTGTGCAGATAAGTGTAGTGAATGCAACCAATCCCATGTTCCGTCTCATATAGCTAAACAAATACTACTACAGTATGTTTTTATTATATAAGTTATTATTGTTACTTAGTACTACTATTCCTTTTGTAATTTGTTAATAACCTGTACTTGAAAGTGAAACTACCATCGGATTATTCCCACTTGCGGAGTGAATAGATTATAGTCTAATTAATAACCATTCTCAAGAAATAAACACGGTTGGGATGCACTGCGGTATCCAATAGTGTTTATTGTGTTTCTTCACAATACACTTCATCTCATTCGTTTTCATAGATTCTATTCTGCGATCAAGCAAAGACACCAGTGAATAAGTCACATTGCGGTTTGTCGTATCTTTAACAAAAGGGTATCACTTATCAGGCGAAGAAAGGCATTTCGGTGTCGCGTTTCCGCTTATCACTGTTTACTCAATTTTTGGAACAGCTTGTGAGTTTCGAAATGAAAATTCTTTCACGACTTGCAGTCTGATTGACAGAGATGGCAATAATGACTTCTCAGGCGTGTAGGAAAATGATCAGATTTTCATGTTTTAAGAATGGATTCGAATCTGTCATTTATCCTTACTTTTGGAGCGCTTGTGTCGTTGCAGCAATACATTTCCGCTTGAATGTTGGTTTCCTTTTATCAATTAGCGTCCTAAAATAAACTTGATAAGTTTGTGAAAATTTTTAATATTTTTCCCTGACATTGCTTATTTTTAACTAATTGAAAATGTATAATCGCGTTTGCAACAAGGGCAGTTAGTTGTTTGTCAAATTTTGCCAAACGCGTTTTTGGTAAGAGTTTTGATCGATTACTGCACAGAAACATCTTCGTTGTATTAACTAATAGAATTGTTTCATTTATCCTGTTTTGTTACCAGCCAGGATTGCCATATGGTCGCAGCCGCAGACTTGCCCATTCCATTATGAACATCTATCGACGTAAAAATGTCCCCTTCCCTCCGCGCCTGGTTTAAGCAACTCTTTAACATTATGTATCGTTTACTGTGTAGTCAATGCTAACGAAGTCAGATCTTGCACTGTTTCTTTTCCCTTTTAAATGGTAGGTGCATTTTTGAGATCGGGTTGTCGACCTGCGTTTTGCGGCCGGTCGGCGCCAGAGCCAGGAGCAAGGAGCAGGGCCTGGGGCGAGCGTGTGCGCCAGCGGTGTTTACCTGCTGGTCATTTGCCCTTGCGCGCCTAGGCGCCTGCCACCGCCTTGGCGGCCTTTCGCCGCTCGCCTCCGCCCCCGACCTCCAGCGATTCATAGAATTGCCCCTCAGATAGGTTTTTTATTACCTAATTACTTTTTAATCGCTCCATTAATTATTACGGGGATCATGTGCTCATTGTCCGTTTGATTTGTTTCTTCCAGTTAGACCTTCCGGAAACTTGTTAGGAACCTACCTTACAATTCCAATTGCATTTTTTCTGGAATTCATTCGCAATTTTTCTGTTCCGTTAAAAATGTAAGTGTGTGACTATGCGGGTTTACGCTGAAAGTAATTTGTTTTGGTCATTTATGTTCTTCGCTGATGGCGTGCTTTCCAAATTCTTCGTAGTAAACATGTATGATTCCTTTTCTTATTCCATCATGATTTCGTGCTGCAAGCGATTACATTTTTGGCGAGAATCCGGCGGGCCGTATGCCAGCAAAATGCGCCTCGGGCTTCGAGGTATTCGAGGTCCAAGTGGAAGTGGCGCTAGGTGCCTGTACTTGAGTTGGAGGTTTTTCCGCCTGTCACCAGGTTATTTCCCCCTCTTATGCGGTGGCTGACGTCGCGACCGCTTCCGCGCTCGTTTTGCCGCAGCCCTCGTCCTCTCAGTCCACATCTCTCCATCCGTGCCTCGCTAGAGTAGAAATTCGCGTCTTTTCGTATTTACAGATACCGTGAAATGAAGTTTCATTACATTTTCATGGTGTTGGGTCTTGGAAGTATCCTGAGTACGTTTTAATAAAAAAAAGTATCCCCTCGAAGCTTTATAATAATACACGTTTGTAAGAAGTAGAACGATAAGTGCTCATTCAAGTGGGTGATCTAAAACATCGTTTTTCTTCAGAGAAATGTATACAACTTTTTTGCATAAATCAGAAATAAAAATGTGTTGTTTTTTTTCTGGAAAGAAACATGCGGATGTCGAAAATCATCTAGAGGCGCTATAGTGTAAATCTCACGAAGTAAAGGCTTTTGGTTCCGGTGGAAAACTGATTCAGTTCACTGTCTATCGCCCACGTTTGTGGAAGTGCAGAAATCGTAATTGTCAAAGATCGCAAGGTGGAAGGAAAATCTTAGTTACTCGTTGACATGCTTACTTTTTCAAAACATGCCAGGTATTTTCGGCATGTAGAAATAAGTTAATTAAATCGCAATGCTGTTTATGTTGACCTGTTGATATTTCAAATGGGAACATCTGTCATTAAAGTGGTTTGCTGAATTTCTCCACACAAATGTGACGGCAACTTGACAAAGAATACAAAGTTTCGTAATCCTATGTATTTTCCTCTGAGATTTGGTTGTAAATCTTCCATAATCATGACGAATTATTGGTGTGAACTGACGCTTTGGATTTTACCTCTTATTTAATTTAAACGATCATGCCATCAAATTTCATTAAGCTACTTCCTAAAACAATCGATTGTATAAAACAAATAATTGATTGTATAAAACAAATAATTGATTGTATAAAACAAATAATTGATTGTATAAAACAAATAATTGATTGTATGAAACAAATAATTGATTGTATGAAACAAATAATTGATTTTTTAAATTAATACCTGCAACCCAGATACACACTTCACTACAAAACAGTTCCGCACTCTACAGTCCCATATCGAGTTCTGCTGCCGCAGTAGAGGGATTTATGTTTATTTTGCGATAAGACAGTATACCACAAGAATTCTCTTGTCTCTCGTGAGTAGTAGGAAACAAGAGGGTGCACATTGTCGACGTATTTGATCGTGGCTGGCAAACATGATATTGAGGGACAGTAGTCTATTACTCAAGAACAGAGAAGAGAATACTCTTAAATGGAAGCTCAATTTTATGTTGTTAAAATGGCCTGGAAAAGTTGAAAAAAGTACTTATTTTGTCTCATAAACATCGTAGTCTTCAGAGACTGACCCTAGGTTAATTCATACAGATTACATAGTTTATGTAGATTTTAAAAGTATTATACTTTTATTAAATACGTTTGTATGTCTTTCGATTCACTTATTCAATTCAAATTTATTTGTAGTAAGAGCGTGTGGTGTGGCGGTATAATACGGTACGCTATATCTCAAAATTGTGACAATGTAAAGATTTTATTGTGAAGATATTATTCGTTACCTGTACAAGTACACTAGTACATTGCACACAAGATTTTCCTTAACGTAACGATATTGTTGGGTGGTGCTTTTTGTGGCATTTGAACATGACTTCGGTGCGAAAATGTTCTGTTCTCTCTTGGTCCACCCACGCCGTCTCGCTGCGCACTCTCTCCTCGCCGTCCTCGCCTGCTACCTCTCGAGCTGTTTGGGCGTGGGCGTGTGGACGGCCCCGATCGAATCCCGGCGGCGGCGGCGATGGCTGGCAACCTTCAGCCTGGCGGCCGGCGCCTGGGGCGAGGGGGAGGGGAGGGGGGATTGGGCAGCGTGCCCGACGCAACAGGGCCCCGCGATGCCATGGGCTCTGTGCAATTCGCGCGGGCAGGGCCGGCTCGTCTGGAAGTGCTGGCGGTCGTTTGGAAACGAATGACGCTCTCTGGCGCCAGCGTCTTCGTTACGTGGATCAGTCGCTGGGAGAAGTCTCGTGTGGTCGGGCAGACAAGTGATATGGAAAGATTTTTTTTTTCCCTTGACCTCTCGTATTCGTTGCTTTCTGGTCGTGTCTCCGGGAAAGTTCTTTCAGATTTCTTTACTAATGTTGTACTACCATCAGGACACGTTATGAATGTGCATACGTCAAAATATAAAGTTTCAGATTTTATTGTGGTCTCTCATTGTTAGAAGTTACGTCTTGGCCCTATTTTTGTGAATTCCGGTTAGGAGCAAATGCTATGGAGAAAATCTTACGATCCTTGACACACGTATATGTACGTTGGGCGTATTCAAGGGAAAATGACGCAGAAATATTACCTTGAAATTATCTGACCATTGAATACTATTGTTTTGAAGTTAGCATTACACATGAAATATTTTTTTCCAAATTATCAAGATGTGTATTCAATATTATATGATTGCCGCATCGTGGAAAGTGATGGGTGGCATTTTATTATAAACTAAATTTTGAAAACTCCATAAATATAATGTGCAAAAATTTGTATTATAGGTTTATAAATTTGATTTCCTTTCTTAAAACCCCGTGATTGTAACATCATCGCAGATTTTACAGTGGTGCTATTTTTCTACTTAGAATGTTTATTAGATACAATTTATTGCCTGATCGGCGTTTGTGCATTCGAATACGTTGTTTGTTATGCATAACTATTTGTCAAAAATTGGAAATATAACTACATTCCAAAAAGATGGAAAGAAATATTTCTGACAGGCAGAAAGTGCGTAAATCGGGGCGAATGAGGAAAGATTCTTTAATGAGAAATTACACAATTTACCCCATTATGGTTGTGTTTATCTTAACAGCTTTCGGGGAAAGACTGATAGGATTAGTGTGGCAAAGCGCTCGATATGGCTATACTCCTTAAAACGTTGACGACAACGCATTGAGACCATGTTATCCTCGGAAGTGAGTAATTGGCGTTTTCAATTTCATTTCGCATGTTTTGCAGTGCTCGAATATTTGGTTGAGTTTTCCGTGTGGTAATGTGGTTGTATGTTCTAATATATTGAATATGAATGTGTTATGTTCCCATGAATACGCTTATACAGTTCTTATCATAGTAGGTACCGTACGTTTCAGTGTTATAAATGCCGCAGAACACTGAACTCTTGATTCTAAGGCTTGAATTGTTTAGATGGTGCTTTTCTTTGTGCGTTCACATTCATTTTCTTGAATAAGTATTTAAGTATTTTGAAAGCATTTACTTAAATCACAGCATAAGTTGTATTAAGCTCGAGATGAACTATCAGGAAAGGTGGCTCAGGCCATCAACTGTTGTCAGTGCTGTGCCTCTGATCCGGTCTTAGGTTCGAGTTCCGACGGTGGCAAGATGATTTTCGATACTAGCTTGATACCTAGGCAAATGGGCCACGGACCGCGCTATCTTTCCTTCCTCTTCCTTGTTCTTCTCCCTTACACACACTCATATGCTCTACACTATCACATGTCGGGAGCTTAGAACTTGTTCTGGCTCCCGACTGTAATACATTTTATTAATATTTTAATATAGTACAATTTCATCATTCTTCTGTATGTATAAATCAAGAGGTTCTGTTCACAAACATTGCCAGATGTCTACTTTCAGATGTATATTATGAATAATTGATTTGAAAAGTTTTTTTTAACGTTAATGCCGTTAAGCCGCCTAAGTGGTTTTAAGTATAGTTGTGAGCTCTGGTCTCTTTATTGAGGTCCTCAAAAGATTTGGTATGATCGTGTAATATAATTTCGAAGCATTTTAAGGAAGAACAATAAATACATTGTACAATTTTGAGGGTTAATTTTTATAGTGTTATGAACACGTATTTTCTGTAGAGTTGAGTAGAACGGTAGTTCGGGGGAAGACTACTTCTCTTGTGGAGCACTTCGGCTGGAGCGTGGGGCTGAAATGGGTTAAACTCGCCCCGCGCGCCGCCTACACCGCGCCGAGCGCCCTCATTAAACGAACCGGAGCGCCTTCGCCGGCGGGCAGCGGGGGGAAGGGAGGGGGAGCGCGTTTCAGTCGCCCGCGACGCATTCTGCGCGCCCCTCTCCTCCCCCTCCCCCTCCGCCCCCACCCCCATCGGCCGACCGGACGCGGTGGGCGGCCACTGACGGAGCGACCGGTGGACGCGGCCGGCGTGCGCGCCGTATTCGGCACGGTCCGCCTTCGATGCCTTGGCTGCCCCTCGCCCCTCTGGCGCTCCATCCCTGTGCAGGCGATGATAGCTCGATAGATGACAACGCCATTAACGACTTTTAATTGTCCCAATGGGACGTTTTCAGACGTGGTCGCTGGGTTCGTGTCTCAAGTGTGGAACGTAACTTAATTACACGCTGGAAGAAGTTGACGTAGTTGAGTAATAGATTACATTCCAATATGCTCTCAATATATTTTTGTAATTTATAAATTTACCGGGGGAATGAGCATTTCGTCTTTGTCGTCCCCCTTTCGTGGGCAGGTTACCATGGTGACTGATTGCCGTCGCCCTCTGCTCGATGAAAAATATTGGACGGATCATGAGAATTGAATGACAGCAGATAATCGGGTTGGTGTGTGTGAAACGCCAATGACGCCTCGAACAAGGAGGGAGTCGTGGGGTTAGCGCGTTCTTCTTCCCGATTTCGATTCCCGGCCAATCCACGTGGACAGTTGAATCCAGTGGCAGTTTATCGCGAGTCTCTCCTTTTCCGCTTGCCTCATTCCACAATTTCTCCATCCTTCACCTCATCGCCATTATAGCTATCATCTCATTAAATTAGAACGCCCTTGGGTGTCAATGACCTTAGTAGTCGAAGGTCTCCTAAATCCCAATAAATGAATAGCAATGAATAAATGAATCAGCGGCCTTCAGTTCATTCCGTTCTTGGACGCCGCCCAAAGCACTAGCGCCACAGAGGTCGGTAGAAGATTGTCGCAAAGAATTCTTATTAAAGATTTGTTTTCGGTTTCAATTTAAATGATTCGGTAGTACATAATGGTGCACGAATTGAGCATTTGCCCAATTAGAGGGAAGAACTTTAGGAAGAATGCAGTGCGTTTGAAAAGACACGAGAGAGATGACTGCATATAGTCTATTTCGAAAAGGATGCGATGGCTTTCGAGCCAAGTACCACCCCTTGAGCGATGACAGAATTGTGAGCTTCGGCGGAAACATCGTTAGGCGCGCGTGCGTCATTGGCAACGACCTGGGCCGCTCGTTGCTAAGACCAAACGCTCATCTGATGCATTCCAGAGTGAATATTCCGCCTCCACTGAACTTCCAGGCTTTAATTTTCTGTGACCGGGCATTTTTCCAAGCTCTTCAGTGGCTCATTTTTTGACGTCTCATCTAGAACTGACCACAAGAAAATTTAATTTATGATAATTTTGTGAAATGGACGTATGTTTAGCCTCATATGCACCCGTGTAATCAATGTTGCAATGCGATGGTTTACCTAAGTAAAATGTACGGCTGTTATGAAATAGTGGTTACGCTGTTCATGCTATGGGGCCTGAGGATGTCATAATACAACTGATAGACGGAGTTTGGACGTCTGTTAACTCCTCCAGAAGACAAATTAAAACTTCTTTCGTATTGACTACTTCAGAATCAGGGTTCCCTGATTCTGTCGCTCTTAAGGTGCGACCGAAATAATTTTCTTCTGGATTTTCAACATCTGGCCTCACAGTAAATTAATTGCCTTGGTGAACTTTTTTAAAGTTACTGTTCTACGTGTCATATCAGTTTCACTGGATGGAATTTATTTCCTTGTGATCGAGATCGTGTCACAGGTTTACAGACGTACTCCTTGATGTAGGCTTTCGTGAAAAGAAATTTTGTTTTTATGATTGCGTTTTATTGTAAAAGTAAAAATGACGTTTTAATCAGTTTCTAAAAACACACACCGGAATAAGTTTCCTTTATTATTGGGAAGCACAGAAATTACAAAGCCGAAAATTCTTAAACATTTCATTGTCTTACTAAAACTAATTGATATTGCATGGCTTTCTCGCGATAGCCCTGCCGCCTATCACACGGTCAGTGGTACTGCAAAAGCATACCGAAATGCACGACTTAACTGGAGATCAGTAGATCTGCCTGTAAACATTTTCCGATGTAGAACACGGCAGAACAGAATGTCAAAATTTTCTTACATAGAAAAATAGATCTAAAGATACGTACGAGTTTATTAATTTCAATTTCAATTTTTGTTGCATAATAATGACATGATTACTCGCGTTTGCGCGTACTTACAGAAACAAATTGAGTGTTGCTGTGAACCACGTGAGGTGGGTGCAAGGGAATGCAATTGCAGATTAGTGGAATAATTTAGCTATTACTACATTTTCAAGTAAGCATGTTTTGATCAGTCACCTGCATTTATAAAAGTTCAGTATAGTCATTGGTAACTAGTTATAGTTATAATTATTATTAATCTTCTAATTCATGACTATAATTGTCATGGGTCAGTTGATTATAAACTCTACTCCGGGTTGCAACCATCTTCCTAAGAAACATCTAGGGACTGACTGTGCCTCTACAATACTTTGCGGAAAATGTGGCTTGTTCCAAATACAATAGCAATGTTTTGCACCTCCCTGTCTTTTGAATTACCTGGGAGTTTAGCCAAGTTCTTACAGAAATTTTGCGGAACAAATCCCAGAACTCCGATAACTAGCGGGACGACCTGCGCTTTTACGCCCACATTCGGCTGATCTCGATTTTGAAACTCGTGTATTTATGATGTTTCTCTGATTCCTTGGTTACAATTTTTGATCGCATGGCACAGCAACATCTACACATAGACACGATTTTTTCTCCATATCTCGTATAACAAAATCCGGTTTGTTTGCCGCTATCGTGCTATCAGTTCGAATTTGTTAGTTGTACAATATTGAACACAGTCCATCACACGTCCATCAGACCCGCTTTGATGAGTGTTCGTACCATTTGGGGCATGTGTTTGGAACTTCGAGGGCGGTACAGATCTGTGAGTGGGGATAGGTAACTACACACCCTCTCGTGGCTTTTCAAGTATCCGGTCTTTACTAATATTGGACAGCCTGACACGATATTATCAATGGTTTCTACTTGTTCCTGGCAAATGCGGCATTGATCACTTGCGAAATGTTGAGAACGGCTTTAGCATAATGTTCTCAACGCATGATCTTGGGCAGCTATTACAAGTGATTCCGATTCTGGCGTCATTAATCCACTTTTTTTAAGCCACATAAACGATTGATCTTTATTGATCTGCACCTAGTCCATTCTTTTTAAATATTGTCCATGGAGTGGTTTGTCTCTCCGCAATTTCTTTAACATTTTTTGTATCTCGCATTTCATGTTAAGTAGCATCAGAAGTTCAGTGTCTGTTTTTCTGCTTGTCTTGCATAGTCTTCTTCGTAATGCTTCTTGCTACACCTACAATGTCTCTGTTTCCCATTCTTTGGTTAATTTCACGACCTGCCTCATTAGTGGGTCATCGTGATGACTGACTACATACTTTTCCCATCCCTACTATTGCATTGTGCCAGGAGGCTTCAATTTGTCTGAGGCCTCGCCCTCCTTTACGTGAGACACAAAGTATATGTACATCAGCTCGAGGGTGGGCGACATGATGTATTGTAGGCAGTATTCTGATTTGTCAAATTTCTTGCTCAATTCGTCCACTAGTCCGAAACTACTCAGCTACAGACGCCGCCAAACTACCAATTGCAGATATTTTATTCCAGGAATTCAGAGCGGAGTGCAGGACAAATTTCATTCTTCTGTAATACTTCCTGTGAACTCTCTCTTTCATCGTGTCGTTCGTGATGTTCTCACATTCGTCAATGCCCAGAAGTTTTACCGGGCTCAAGATGTTGAATCACAGTGGGCATATCAACTTAAATGTTTTCTGATATTGTCATTTTGCTTATTGTCTTATGCTTTATCTATATATCTTTTGTAACCCTAGAGCGTGAATGGTAAAGGTATTGAAAAATATTTTGAGACTGGCGGTGTGTATGGTGGCAAGAGACTCGAATGGGAGAGCCGCGCAGCCTTCGACCGGCCGTGCAAGTCCTCTGCCTTAAAACGGTGCTGCGACCGCTTCCGCGTGCGTTGTGCCACATGTGGGCGCCGACCGGGGGCGCTCGCCGACTCGCAGCGTCGACTCGCGCCATGGAGATTGGGAGGCGTGCGGTATGGGTGGCTCATAGGCAAGAAGTCGTCGCCGGCTTTGGGTCGCACAGAGGACGTTTCAAGGGGTAGTCTGTGCAGCGACGCGCCGGCGGAAAAAGAACTCCGGAAATCAGAATTCGAAAGTGCTATTTATCACTCAGATTATAATGGTTTGATTTTCGTAGAATGTGGTTGTTGAACGAAAAAGGTTTAATGTGAGATATTTAATTTATTGTTGTCAAAACAATTGGCTGTTTTAGTTTCTCGCGTTACTGATCACGCAGTATAGGGAAAGTATTGTAATGTCGCGGGGCATGTAATTGCGAATTTTCGACAGAAAATCTTTTATTGCTAGGTCCTGGTCGTGAGAAAGTGGATAAATATTGTCCCTGTATTTAGTAAATCCCGTTGTAGTGACTCGTTGTATAGTAAATATTCACATGGGTTGGGTTGATACCGAAAAATTGGTTTACGACAAAAGTTTGTCAGTCTTTCGGTGAACGTCAGCGGATAAACTGAAGCACAATTTTCACCAAAATTGGTATTCCGAGATCGATCTGACGTCGCGGCCCCTATAATTTGGAACAGATATTTTAATTTAAGTGGATACTTTACAAGAAGACCCATTATTTCCAAAATTTTATCAAAAATGACTCCAAATCTACTTTAAAATGTTTTACTCTGATAGAGCAAAAGAATTTTCGAAAATTGCGAAACTAAATAATATTTTCTGTATCTTCCTACGACTACAATAATAAAGAGAATATTTTTTTCCTTCATGAAATCTGTCCTTGAAACACAAATTTTCAAATAGGTTTTTGTTCAATGATTAGCTCACTACGTGAGTTTTAAGAGATTCCCCTCTTGCAGGAGGCCTTTGCTCTGTACGGGACACACTAGTCTCATTCATTCATTCAATGTTTTAATAATGTGAGTAGATTTGTGTAATTTGGCCTGAAACATTATTTTCTCGAAAAGACTCCAAAATTTTTCCTGATATATAGCACAGAACGGCAAAGAAAGTGACCCTGGACCCATTTTCGGTGAACATTGTGCTTTCAAAAATTGCAACACACATGGAAATTGCAAATTCGATTGTCCCGCGCTTCGTTTGTCGAGTTGTCAGTTAGCAAATGGCAACAAGGCGGTTGGAATTCCTAGAATTTTTGTCATTGTGGGTGGTCGGGATGATCGTGTGATGTTATTCTTGTGAAATGAAATAGATTTAACTTAGAAATAAGGTTAATAACGTCTTTTATTTTTAAATAAAAATTTGATCGATTATGGTATTGACAAATTGTAAGTTCACCTCTATGTAATCAAAACCAGCTTGTGTGAAATAATTCTTGCTTTTCTATATGTTGAACTGTAAACAATGTAACAGTTATATACATTGTTTCATTTGTTAGAGTAAAAATGACTACTGTTCTTGCCTCGAAATAAATGCGGTATTCAACTTACGCTGTTTGGTATGAATTTGTTGATTTGGACTTTATCAAGTTACAGTGAGGTGTTAGTAGGGCAGTAATGGCAATATCACGTAACTGTTTCCAATATTGCCAGAAAATTCGTTCTGTTGTTCACCTGGTTTGAAGTCGAATGTAGGGTATGTTTTGGATAATACTCTTCTTTTTTCAGCCCCCGTTTTTAATTTTATTTTTCTAATGGTTATCTCTCTCTTCTTAAGGGTAAGCAACAAAAAGCGTTACGTTGTTGTTTGGGCTGGAGAAAATTTAGCCAATGGGCTGGTCACAAAATAGTTATTTACGTAATTAGTCGGCGATTCAGGTACTTCGCTAGGGAACCAAATAAGCGCGTAAAACAGCTTGCTCACGTGTTACGTATAAGATTGTTTAACACACCATGTGCGGGATATTTCACGTTCGCTTTGTTACGTTTTGCGCACTATTAATTGGAATGAAAAAAAAAGTTTCGCGCACAGGAAATAAGCACGAGAAACGTTTCGCGCACGATATGTTAACGAAATATTTGTAATTCATGTGAATTCTAGTATTTCAGTCGGCAAGCCCTGGTAATCTTGGTACCAGCTAATTTACTTCAATTAATTTTAACTATTGTAAGCCGGAGTAGAAATGAAAGAACCGAATGCATGATAAATTGATGAATAGTCCTTAGGAAAAGCAAATCAAGCAATACTTGTGCAGGAATGCATAGTTTTGTCAAAACTGGAATCAATGCCATGAACACCTCCGCCTCCAGGGTCGGTCGTGGACCACTGCGCGACAGGCACTCCGCAGATCGGGCGAGGAGGGGGAAGCTCTCCGCCCCCGCCTGTTGCGCCACGGGTCGCCCGCGCCGCCTTCGCCCGGCCACTTTCACCCGCGCCACCGCCGCGTCGCCTCGCCTCGCCTCGCCTCGCGCGCCCGCCCGCCCGCCGCCTCTGGAAACTTCTAATAGAAGACGGAAATACCGGGGAGGGGAAATCAGATTGCGGGCGCACGAGCCACGGGAGGAGGAGCAAAGGGGGGAGGGGCGGCACGCCGGCGCACGCGGATTGAAAAGAAAGGTCGCCGCCACTGCTGAGGAGAGGGCGTTGGGGAGCCGCGGGCAGCGGGCTGCGGGGCCGGGAGGGAGGGCGAGGGAGACGTGCGCGCGTGGGATGCCGCAGAACCCGGACGGCTAACTTCGTTAGGCGCGGTGTCGCCCGAGGAGTTGATGAGGTTTGCGGTCCGGCGCCAGCGGCGATTGAGTGAGATGAAGGGAAGGTAGCGGCAGCTGGCTTTCGTGAGGAACCGAAAAGCTATCGTTGTGTGGGCTGAAGCCGAAAAATAATTTGGATAGTTAAATTAGAATTTCAAAACGTTTTCGTCGAGTTCATTGCAGACCGCCTGTGGTAACGGAAGGAGAAAGATTTTGTTTAAAAAATATCGTGAGGAATTGCGAGACTAATTGAGGTTAATGATTGTTCATGTTTGTTGTCCATGAAAGCTTCCTGGGCACTTATGTTCCTTCACATAATACGTTCGACGTATCGAAAATGACTTTCATTGTAGGAATGAAAACTGAAAAGAGAGAAGTTTTTGGTTTTCAAAGAGAAAATGTAGGGTGCATCTCAGACGTCCACCCCACTGCTTCAAAGTCAATTTCCGTGAAGGCGGCAACTTTAGTCATCTGTGCGGCGTTGAGGGCTTTCGTCCTGAATCTTACTTCGCTCTTAGCGTTTTATGCTTGACTTGTAGTGACGTAAGGTTCGCTTCAGTGGTCTGTTTCCTTCGTTTCTGGAATGCACTTAGATGGAAGGCGTTTCATTCGGGCGAGATATCTCTGATATTTAATTTTCGTAGTACATGTATTTAATTCGAGTTTCATGCAGGCTGAGTCCTTAGACCAGTTGTCTCTAACCGACCTTGAACATATCCGTCAGGAACGTGCGCACTCCCGAACCGGGGGCGACGTCATCGATCGTTTAGTTTTCGACGGGAATCGATCTTGAGAGATGTTTGGAAGCTGACTAGTCTTTCTGACATGGTTTTTTGAATGCTGTCGAACGAACGGAATTTCGATTTGCTCCCCTGAGAAATGTTCCTTAATACGTATTTCAAAAGATTCCTAGGAATTTCATTGTAGAATATCGTTGAAACATGCGACAACTTACAAAGACTTGCGAAAATCTGCTATTGAAAAATAAACGTGGATGCATTAATTGTAGATCAGTGTGTATTACTTTAGGAATTTTGATATCTGAGAGGCTCATACAAATGCACTGTTTCAGCCGTTGGGAAGTATGATGAATTAGATCAGAAGTTGTGCTACTTCAGTAGTGAAAGTGGGCAGAGTAATCAGTGTTTGGCGTACGGATAGTTGAGACCTTCCCTTTGGAAAATTACATTGTATGAAATTCGTTTAGTTTCCGACGTAATGTTGCTGACTTCACTATTCGTAGTGGACATGACTCACTTGAAGGGTTGCCAGCTCAGCCATTATCTCCTCAAACCTTGCACGATGTCTTGTAAGGGTGATACTTTCCTACAAATTTTGTCTTGAGAAAACGTTGAGACATTATGAACGTATGAAATATAGAAAAAATGTGTTGGGTAGCGGGAGGCATGGAATTCCAAGTATATAAATTAAAAGTTGACGTAAATGGGAACATATGAAATGTTTGCCAGCTTCTTCTGCCAGTTTTCACCATTGTTTAAGTGCGGGGGCGAACATTAAAGTCAATGATCCGACGGGGTTTAGTAAAAGTAATATTTCGCCAAGAATTTGAGGTTTAAAACTTAAAATTGTTTCAGTACGCATGTTTGTCTGACACGGTAGTGGAAAATGTGAAATCGAACATCGTTTATAATACCTACCGCCTTACGTTTGGTGATGCAAGTAATGGTAATGAATCAATTATTTCTGAGTCAGTTTTAGGTATGTGTTATTGAGAAACTAATTAAATCCGTCTTCGAATTTTGAATCATCGCTGATAAATCCGCCTGGATTAAGATACGTTTGTGTTTAAAAAAATGTTTGTACTTATGTTTTACATTTTCTTGATTGAATATTGACTGGAGCAAGGGTCCAGCAATTACGGAAACCGGAATTACTTCTGGCAAATTATTAAAAGGTACAATCTTATTTAGCTACAGGTTCTGGGGGATTAAATGGTATGTCATTTCGATTGCGTAGTTTGGACTAATAAATCGTGAATTTAAAAAAGTGTCACATGTTTCTAGAAATGGGACTTCCGTTGCAATTGGCTTCGTAGTGTGGACTAGTTGCGGGTCGCAGTATTTTGTGCGTTGCAGCCGCTTGCGTGTGCCAGGGAGGGTGAGGCGGTGCGCTCAATTCCTCATTTCGAGTCTGCAAAGGCCGCCTTCGAAGTTCTCGTATGCGAATTAGCGCCCCTCCCCTTCGTCTTCCCTTGCCTAACTTCGCTCGACCAATCAAGATAATTACATCTCGTCGGTAACAAGTCCCGGCGCAACGTAACGTCTGCCACGGAATAAACACGAGAGGATATTAACGAGAGGCGAGCACGCAGCCCAGCGCGACGAGAACCAGACCTTCAGAGGTGTAGGCGACGGGCTCCGCATTTGAAGTGGTATTTAATTGACTAGCGCGACGTTTTTCGAATTTTAATATTTATAATCTTGTATCTAAAATTCACTTGGTTTTTGTAATCGATTTATAACATTGGAGTGTAATCCTACTTGTCCAAATGTATGTTGGTATCAGAGACAAAATGTGTATATTAACATACATTTGTATATTAATATCCAAGATAATATACATATATTAATATATTTTGTGAGAAGCGGTCCAATTAATTTAAAAATTGTAAAATAAACTTTGTTCTTCCAATCATTTCTCATTAGCAGCTATTGGCGCGGCCCGCACCTTCCTAACCGATAACATCCTATCATCTCCATTTTTAGATAAATAAGAATTTTATGTTCCGTGTCGTTCACTCGTGCAGATTTCTAAAGAACATCTTTTTTTTTTAGAATAAAAATTACGCATCACATTACATAAAGCATTTGAATTCTATCTTACGAATGGTTTATTTCATGTGGACTTTTTCATCAATCGTTCTGCCCATTATTATTTTCCGTCACCAGTTCCACCCATCTTTCGTTCCGCTTTCAGACTAGCACTGCCGGGCGCGAGCCGACAGACTTTGCGCAGCAGCGCGGTGCGGCGGAGTGATGTGTGAGCACCGAGGGCCGCCCGAATGATATTCCGTGGGCGCAGATCCCTGTCTAGAGTTGCAGTGACGCGGCGCGGCGTCTCGACGACATAGAAATCGAAAACGCTGAGAGTGCCGAACTCCGTCACTCGAAACATTCAGCGTTTTCCACGGCATTACAGCTGAATGTACCAAATGGCTTGGAAAAGGGTACACGTACCATAAATATGGCTCAAAATGCTTCCAATTGGTAGAAATGGGAAAGTTACTTCGGTAATTGCATGGACCCAAGTGAGAGAGAGAGAGAATTTAAAAAAACCCTTTTTTTTTTGTAATATCCATTTGAATACCCTTGTTACGAGTTATTATCGACTTGTCATTGCCTCTGAGAATACAGACGTGGGCGACAAATACCAGACATAATGTGCTTCGTGCAGAAAGTGCGACGACGTAATTATTTGCATCATAAACAGATATTTTATGAATGGTTTTAATGAATCGAAAAGCCAATTGATAACGATTAAAATCTTTCTTGGTTGAACAGCTTGCTTGGGAATCTTAGAAAAGAGGTATTGCATACTTTGAGTCTTAGCACAGATGTACGTGAGACAGTCTCCTGCCAATGGGCTTGTCTATAAACTGATAAATAACGGTGCTCCCTAAGCAGAACTATGCTGGTCATTCCAAATTTCCGGAAGAGTTACCACTACCGGAAGTGCGTACTGGCGGGTTTCATGGAATCAGAGATCTGAGGCATTTAATTGCTATGTGGTTGTTGCTCGCCAAGGCCATGTGCGTCGTCCGACGCGCGCTGCTGCAGTGCAAGGCGGACGTGCACTGGACGCATTTCACTTTTCATTTTTACGCCGCCTCTGTCCTCTTTGCTGCCCACTGTGAAACACGGAGATGCTCTTCTCGCGGCCGTCATCCCCTCCTTCCCCGCTGTGCTTCGTCGTGAGGGGAAGTGTGGGACTGCGGGCTGGCAGGACTCTAGGGTTGGCCGTCCGATCGCGCGTGCGGGTCGCCGCCGGACTTCGGGCTGCGTGTCACGGATGACGGGATTTACACGAATGTTTCAATGTGCATATGGTTTTGTGGATTGTCGTCACCAACAAATTCCTTCTCAATCCCGCGAGGACCTCCTTTACTGACCCTCACCCCCAGGAACAGAGAGAGGATGGAAGGAAAATTAATTTTATCGTATGTCAAATGTACAGTCTACTCATATGTGTTCAAACGAAACTGTTTCCAAATTTTTCTTCAGAAGGAATGTAATTTATTGATCGAAATGTAGAAATATTTTTATCAATTGAGTAATAACAAACATTTGTATGAATAAAAAAGTGTTGTTTGCTCTAACTCAGGGTTTCCCAGTGGGGTCGGAATCGCCCCCCCGGAGATCGATGACATTTTAAAGGGGGTCGCTTAGGGGTGGATATCCAAATATGCACCGATGACTGATTGGTATAATAAAGACGAAGATCCCTTTGATTACACAAATATTTATCAATTTTACTATTGTTTTTATTTATACAAAACGCACTAAAATAAATTACGAAGTCACTCTTCTTTTGGAATTTTACATCATTCGCATTAATCAAATCAAACTGGCGCAATTATAACGTGTGATTTAATCTTTGGAAACTTGCTTATATTTGTGAATTTAAAAATAGTAAAAGTATTAAAAAAATGTTACAAGTTTTTGAAACCTTGTTCATATTAGTTATCTTTAAGTCAGTTGTTTGCAATTATTCGTATTATAGTTATTTATGGTGTATATTATAGAAAAAATTGAAGGAGTTGATGAAGCAATCTATTGTTTTAAAAGGGGGTCGAAGCGGGATTAGGTTGTTCTAACTTGTGTCGTTAGGAATTGTAGTAGATCATCCCAGAAATGCAAATATTACAAGCGAACAGCAATGGTGATTGATTTAATAACCACCTTGTTGACGTGTTGTGACGTTTTCAAAAATTATCTCCCAGGAGTTCGTTGCTTCGAATAGGCTCTTAAGCGGATATGTTTCGCCCTGAGGTTTCGGTGAGTAGTTTGTGTCATATGCTATGTTGTCGAGATACGAAGGATGTGTTGAATCTATTCAAACAATATTTTTCTGTCATTTAAACAGTTGCTTCCAGAAGTCTTTGGGAAACATCATCTCAAGTATTGTATTGTATGGCATAGTCTCGCCTATAACCTTAAGTTGATATCAAAATTTAGGGAAAACGATAATATTAAAGCTGTTTATGTAAAAAAAAAAAATGAAGAAACTTTAGTGGATTGAGGAATGATTACGCAGAAGGAAGATTTTATTTGTATTTACAAGATTATGTGTTCCAGCGTTCTTTCGCTGAATTTTGTAACAAATGTGTTTTAATCATTTTTCTTTTGTTTACAGGTACGTGTAATGGTTGCACACCTACAAAGCGAGAAAAACAGGAGCAGCCGGGTATTAGAATAAGGTAGTTTGAATGTAAGAAACCAGAACTGGATTCAGTATTGTCTAGTGAATGTGCTAACGCGCATTACTTCCATTGACACCTGTTGTCCAGATTTCCATTTAAGCTTGCACATTCTTGAAAATCAGTTTCGAAAAATAATTGCAAGGAAGAGAAAACATTTACCTCGTAGATATGTTTTTAACATTTGCCTCGTACGTAATATACAAGAACGCCCAACTTAGCAGTGCTATACGAATTGAACGTGGCAGAAATGGATAGGAAGTTGAAGTTCATCCGTCATGTAGCAAAACAACGGTGAAAAAGTAAACTGATCTCTACGGTGTAAGAAAACTTTCTTTGAAATTGGAACTCAAAAAAATTAGCTTCGAATTTCAGTTATTACGTGCAAGACTGATGTCTTGCAGAGAATGCATTCGAACTTTCTCCTACGCAACGTCTGTCGATTTTTTTATATTAACGTTTCAATACGTGTTTACGTTTTCTGTTGAGAAAATGTGTTAATTGTATTGGGGAATTAGTCTGATTTGGACTCTACCCAACATACGTACTTTTAAACGGTAGCCAAAGTGTGTGGATCATTTACATTATAATAATGAAATTGAAAGATTATTAAAATGTATATTTCCCATTAAGAAAACTATTTCAATTATGTCACTCCTGAATTTGAAGTATTAATCGTTCTTCAGATTGAATTTTGAATCAGATACCGGGGACAGTAAATGAATAGAATTCGCTTGTTTGAGAACCTTGAATGAATGAATGAATGCCTTATTTTACGTTGCGAGAGTCAGGCCATGAGGCCTGCTCTTCCGTCTGACTACGCAAAGCTTCGTTGGAAAAAGGCTGCGACTTCCCGTGAAGCGTAATTCGAAGGAAAGTTGCTTGAGAAGGTAAAGTGCAGAGTAAATGCGAAGTGTTCTAAAAATTCCTTGTGCATAATCAACGCTTTCTGGATTAAATTTAAAAATATGAAAACAACATGCAACGGTGTGAACTTTGCTGCAACTTGTCCTCTCTATACAGTGCGCGTTCTGTTCGCAAGCCCGCGGCGGACTGCGTACTCTCCCTTTCTCGGACGATTCGCTCTGTTTGACCGGTACTTAAAGGGATTAAAGGTGTTTCGGTCCTTTGGCACTAATTTCATCATACTGGGGGAAAATTGTTTGAGTTAAAAAAAACTGAGGAAATTTGCGTGCCAAATTTTGACTCCTCCCACGTATTCTCCCAACGACTACCAGTGACGATGACATGAAGATATAGTATCTATTGCTTGAACTAAAACCAGCAACAAGAGGTCGAGGAATTTGCCGAAAGGCGTGAATGGAAGTTAAGAAATTCCCGGAGAAGGGTTCGCCTCGCGTCTAAAGCGCGGGGCTTTGAGCGAGATTTACGAGAATGCAGAGCTTTCGAAGCGTCGTTTGATCCGTTTGCTGCTTTGGACGGGCCTTTTGCTCCTTTGCAGCGTCGTTTCACGTCTTTCGACGGCTTTATTAGCGTGAAATTGTATGGACTCAAATTTTCATTAAGCGCTAGGATAAGCTAGAATAAACAAAAGGCTGTTATGGAAGTCGTAAGGATTACTTTCGCAGTGAAAACTCCTCCGATGGGGAGCTGTTTCGCATTTTGGAGGTTTTGTTGTAATATCCTAGGATGATCGCTCGTATGTATTGTATAGAACGTCGTGAACATTTGTTGTGTTTACTAGAGTATTGCGAACTTCCTGTTACGTGTTTTTTCATTACGGTGGCTTTCATTACGATTTCTATGTTGCAAATGATACATTAGTGATTACACTATTGCACGTCTTATAGCTAATTCCATGAAGGAATACAGTTACATGTATGCTTGTAATAATAATTGGGAATTGAAGACCACTTAATTTAACCGAAACTCTATTTGAAATCATCCACAAGCATACGTTGTTAAGCAGTAATATATATTCGTATTGGGTCACTTAAAGTTTGAAAAATGGGCAACAAAAATTGTCATTTTCGTAATATTGCTGGTGTATGTGACAGAGCAGGAAATTGTAATTTTTCCATCACCGTGAGTGATGGCGCTATTAAGGCATGTGTTCTGGTTGGAGGGCGTGGTGGGCCGAGGGGAGAGCGTTTTCGCGACAGCCGACAGACGAGAGTTGCCTCACGTACTACTTGTGTGCAGTGAAATGCCGGGTGCCGAGCCGAGACCCTCCGTGGACGGCTGCTGGCGCGCGCCCGCGCCCGCGCCGCGACTAGACAGGGCGACCGGTTCTGCGGGGGGCCGTCGAAATGCGACACTGGCGGAACTCGCAAGGCGATCGCCGCGCCGCGCCGGCCCGTTTCGGGTGGCGGCTGCGGGGGTGGCCAAGTTGCCGACTGGCCTCGAAACGGAGAATTACGCACCATGCACGTTGCTGTGAATTGTCGGTGCTGGGTTGTGAATGCCGAACGATTTAGGCGAGTACATTCCAATCAGGATGGAGAAGACTGAATTGAATGATATTTTTGTGGATTTGCTATTAAGTCATCAGACTATTATCCTTTTAATTGGCTGTTTCTCTAATTATGAGTGTGATATGCGAGGGTCGCAACGCTTTGTTTGAATTGCGTGAGAAGAAAGACGTTCTATTTTATATAGGAACAGTTACTCATTGTAGAAAATTGTTGTTTTTTTGTTTTCTTTTTTTATTTATTTTACGTAAAAAAAAAAATTCAAACTGCGAATGACGTGCTATGGGGAAAGGTGAATTGTGTGCACATTTTCAAAATTCTGTGATCCCTACACTAAGTCATATACTACTTAATTTTTTTAAAGAAACCTCCCATGTAATATAATCTATTTTCAAGAATAAATAAGCAATACATTTTGGCTTTTATCCAATTGTTGATTCCAATAAATATTATAGGGATCATATCGCGAATTTGAAGAATAAAATCGCTTCAGCGTGATGCATGTTGCATACGACTGATTGATGATCATTGATTATACTCACTTCTTGCAGAACATTTCTTTTACCTTTTTCACGTTGGCGTATGTTTTGTAGTGATTCCTATTGATAGTTGACATGACAGAGCCCAATAATCACCCATTAGGGTAAAAGAGCTATTGTATTGCTAACTAAGCTATTGTATTGCAACAGGTGCAGACTCATTCGTGATTTTTCCCATTCAAATTCTAATTTTTCAGTCTGTTGTATTATCACATTTTTCGGAGTCCCTTTCCCGTCAATGCCGTTTATGGAACATTCACTTTCAAATTAAAATATGTGAAATAATTAAAAAACTGAACGTAAATTGATGAAAGTCTTGACTGCAGAAAGTAAAAAAAAAAAAAAAAAAAAAAGATCAGTATTCATAGTTCTTCGACTATATTTCAAATTATGCCTGGACATGTTACTGTGTTTCTATTGTTGATGGGGAGAAACCTTCGAAAAGATTTTGATCTATTTCTTAAGAAAGCTAGTGCTCAACAACACGTAATTTCTCGCACTTATTAACGATTACGTAATATTATAATACCGCAATTTTGGTCCGTATTAACACAATCATTATTTGTAAATCTTATTACTAGAGCCCGGAAGTTTGGCAAAATGCCTTTTTGTTATTATTACCATTTTAACACTTTTAACAATAGGAGTCACTTATATGTGCTTATGGAATCATTTTAGAAGATTTTCATTTTGCCTTTTTTTGCCTATTTTAGCTTCTGATGCCTATTTCAGGTATTTTTGGAACATTAGGTGCGAAAACTAATTCTTGTAAACCTAATATATCAATACAAATTCGACAATTAACACTAACATTCGTAGAGCTATGTCTGTCAACAATGAGAAGGAATTCTCAGAATATCAAATTGCGATGTGCGGCGTGCGGTATTGTATTACAATCTGATATCTTAAAAGACTCGCAAAAGAATCGCAATTCAAATTTTCACATTCGAAAATTACAAAATTACGCCAAACTACTGATCTTTAAAAAGGGTTACGTACTTTTTTTAATAACTGTCTTTTTAGAACAGATTTCATTTAATCGTCGCTAGTGTTCTTCACAGAGAGGTGTTCAGACGTTTTTGCCTATTTCAAATTTTTAGTATGAGGGCCCCACCAGACATGGATTCAGACTAGGCAACGTATTAGAGGAAGTAATTAACTACATTTGTGAACAAGGCGATATAATTGAAAAAAAAAAAAAAAAATTATTCGCAAATGATTTTGCCACGTTGCGACTGTCGCAAACATCAGAAGAAACTAATCAACCCCAGATGATTATTCTTACCACTGTTGTCGTTTAACCCGAGCCGGAAGCTTTGATCCTAGGGTTCGAATCCCAATTGTGATGGATTTTCGATACAAGCTACTGCTATCCATCCATACATCTACTCTGCGTTGGATTCTGCAGCTGTCTAGAGGATTTGTATCGGCTGGCTGCTCTGACGGGCACTTTTCCGAGGTTTCTCTTATCAATGCCAGGCGAATGGTGAAACGAATACTAATTACAAACGGTTCATAGACTGCGTGTGATCTTTCCGTTCTCCTCTCCCTTGACACACACAGACTCGCATGTACTACACTACTGCACGTATTGGGAGAACAGGGCTTGTTCCATGTAGAATGGTGGCCGTCTGGAGGAGAGAAACTCCACGAGTTGACGTGTCGGTCGGCGCCGAATCTTACATTCTAGCGTGAGAGGAACATCGTAGGATATAACATGCACTTCACTTAGGGAACAACTACTCCGAATGGATGACGTGCCAACGTTGAATAATGGAGCCAGCGTGATGCGTTGGCGTGGCAAGGCGGGCCGAGGTCCCGCCGCTCGGGCGCGGCGGTGAGGCGCGCATGGCTGCGCCTGCACCGGGGTCGATGCCGGGGCGTCGCGGCCGGAAGACGCTAATTGCCGCGGGCGAGATAAGTGTCTAGGCCGATACCCTTCCGCCCTGGCACGGCTCCCTCCCTCCGCTGGCCCCTTTCCGTGCTTCTCGCCCCCACGCGGCGAGGCGCGGCGCTGTGACGCGTCGGCGTCGAGGACCTGCTGGCGCAGCGTGCTATGGCGCGAGCGACCACCCGATTGACACGCCTCTTTTCACGAACAATTTCGGAGTTTTCGGGAATGCCCGCAGGCACAGAATAGCTCCGTCGCCCCAGTAATGGAGCGACTTACGCGCGCGGTCGTTAAACTGCGAAATCGTTCCTCGAAAGGAAGCTGTTTTTCGAGAAATTTTCCATTGAAACTCGGATGTTGGTGAACACAATGGGGTGATCCTAAGCGTAGCGTAAATTGCGGTAGTTTCTACGTGCGGGTAAGGGGTATCAAATCTCGGACGTTCCGGGTGGAATTTGTGAATTCGGGACAAGTGAGTATGAGACGGTTACTTCAAACAATAAATACCATCCGGACATCATTTTGTCATTCAACTGAAGTGTTACATTAATAAATTGATTACGTTCCCTGAAGTGTCGATGTTTCTAAGCTTGTTCTTGAAATATATGACATAAGAAATGTTTATTAATAACATAAAATATTTTTTGTTAAATTCATAAGATTTAAAAAATGATCAAAAATTTGCAAATTCGATAAATATCGAGAAGTCCCCGTTCTTTCCCAATAGGAGGGAGTTGACCATGTGAGGCGAGAGTGGACGGGACAGGACGGGAAGGGATGGTGCGATAGCGCGAGCGTTATCAGCCGGCGCGTGCTCGGGGGCGGGGATGGGGCGACTCCCTCGCCGACCGGAGCCCCCTGCACGTGCGGTGGCCGGCTCAAGCACGTTTGCAACTCGCGTGCCAGATATCTAGGTCGCTGCGGAGAGGGGCAGGCGCAGAGAAAATGTTCATGCGGAAATGCCGCCTTTCTTAGAGGTTGTTTACTGGGAGATGTTTCAAATATTAACTTATTCAAGAATTAGAAAAAGAATACAAATTACCATTGCAGGTTTGTTACAAAATTGGAGAGACGCGTCATAAAGAATCGAAGTTGCGAGTTCTGTTGTCTCTACTACGCGAATTCCAGCAACTATTGCGGGTAACTGGCGAAGGTATTTATTTTAGTTATCATGACAACTGAAGTTTTGGTGGTGAGATGTATCTTTCAATTATACTGGCGGGGTAAAGAATTAATGAAATAATTTGTGTTTTGTTTATAAACCTCAGTTAAAATTTTGAAGTCCGTATCAACTTCAAATCTCTGTGGTAATATTCGTCATTTTGCTTGTCCAAATTCGTCTGTTAATCGTGCGAACTATTTTTTGATAAGTCGCTGAGCTATTATTAAATTCCATTTGTCGGTTTCCATCGGTACCTGACCGATAGTGAGCGGTCTCTGAAGCAACGATTTAATCGGCAGTAGTGCACAACCACAATACCAAGTATGCGTGCGTGAAATCTATTGCATTTGATCTGGGATCGACTCGGCTCCCTTTCCAAATGAGTACTCTGAGTATTCAGTAGTACGATACTGACAAATGAATATCTACCCTTTCGTAGGGATAAAACAGTTTTTTCGACAGGAAAACTCGTTCCATTAATGTAGTGTTCGTATGTTGTTTGTGATATAGCATGGTGTGTTGAGTGTCACTTTTTAAAGGATATATTTTAAGCCGCGTATCTCTTGACTTGAAGTTGGTTTGCTTTCTGTAATAGGAATCTGTATGGAAATGAATGTATACAATATTTTTATTTTCTATTCTGATTTTGTACTACTTTCGACTTGCACGAAGAGAGCCATTTTAAATTAAAAGGAATGATTTCCAAAAACCTATATCATATATTTTCAGCAATTGCTTATTTCGTGACCGATCTCACAAAAGTGTACTAATTTCTTTTAGAACTTTTGGCCTTCCGTTTCATAAAATTCATTGTTAGATACACCTAAATCTTAGCAAGCACCCTTTATTTATTTTAAGACTGCATTCTTCGGCAGCCAAGTAGAACGCGGCCTAAATTTACGCATTGTGATTCATCTTGGGTTTCGCGTGGGCGACGCGGTGTGCAGGCAGGACTCGCGTATTCATCGCCGGTGCATTTTCAGGGATCCCGGAGGGGCAACAGCGCCAGCGGTATGCAGCGGCCGATCTGGCCGTCGTCATTCAGACGTAACGGACTAACGGAAATAACTCAGCGTGTCATGACGCGTGGGAGCGAGTGTTAAATGGTGTCGTGGTGACGGTTGGACTGTGTCTGCCAAGCCACACTTCGCATTCTGTACTACGACTCTTTAAGGAGGCGATGCTCAACCCTTATTATTTTAGTGCACCGACTACTTTGTGCACTAGGTAGCTATACATTTCTGTTTTGATATCTGTGGTAATTATTACCTAAATAACGTAAAGGAAACTCTCCTGTCTAGTAAATATAATTTTAATGATACAAATAACAATAATAATACTAGTAATAATACGCAATGATTAAGCGTTTTTAATCGCGGAATAAAAATAATTTTTTAGATTTTATAATATATTGGCTGAATAATGACTTGTGTACCATTAGCCTTAACCTACATCGTCTCATTTTTAATGAATATTGCCAAGTATTTTTCTTTTTTCATGGAAGAGTCTTATTTTAGACTTTGGAGCTCGTTGAGGAGGACGTCACGATTTTTCTTGTGCAAATCGTGTACACTAAAAACGCCATTTCCTTTTAATGTTAGGAAACCGCTGAGTCTCTATCGATTTCATCTGTGCGGAAAGGTCGCGTGATTCATTCATGCGAATGTAATTGGTGGAAATGGAAGTATATAATAAATATCTATAATAAAAGTTTGATGAAGGAGATGTTTCCTGCCATCACCTGGGGTAAACCATGGGTTCCACAGCATCATGTGTATACTGCGCACAAGTTGCACATCTCTAGTAGTCCAGCGTGAAGTTGCAACAACTATGCCGAACTGGTAGATGGAGCAAAATGGAAAGAGAGGATGAGGGAAACGTCACGTGGGGATGGGGGATGGACATCCTTAACATAAGTGAAAATATTGTATAAAATTAGGCAGACGATATTTGTGCTTTGTGTAACATCTCTTTAATTGTTTTAATTATTTTATGGTGTTTTGTGTTTAATGTTTTACTGAGTTACAAAAGTGTGTTAGTTGATTGTTTCTAGGCGCGCCAGCTGCTAAGATTAGTCCCGTAAGTGTATTGAATGTTTAATCTCGGGAGGCGGTGGTGATCTCCCGCTGGTTAGCGAAAACCGGTGCCGTTCCATAAGTTGCATTTCGGAGGTTTCCCCAACCAGTATCTCTCACCGGCGGGAAACCGTCCCTGCTAGGACAGGCTCTAAGCTCCCGATATCCGTAGTGCGTGCGTGTGTGCGTGCGTATGTGTGCGTTTGTGCGTGCGTGTGCGCGTGCGTGTGTGCGTGCGTGTGTGCGTGCTTCGCGCGAAGGGATGTGGATGGGACAACGAAAGGAAGGAAAGATCGCGCGCGGTCTGTAGCCCATTTATTAGGGTACCACTGCGTCATTCACCAGGTTTTGATTGGAGAAACAATGGAAAACTATTGGTCAGAGCAGCCGCTAGATCTCGCCAGGGACTGAATTCGACCTGTGTAGGTAATGTCAAAATATCCTGCCGTCGATCGGGACTCGAACCCTAGTACCTCCCTGTCGAGGCACTGCAGTGACATGAATTGATACCTTGAGCCACGTAAGCCGGTAGGGTGTTCGTGCTGGCGCAATGTCTCCTCTGGCGAAGCGTGCGCGTGCGCTCGCACGTGTGATGAATGTGGCGCCCTCCTCCCAAGACCCGTAGGTTCTGAAGAGGAAGACTATTTGTTTCTCGGATCGTAGTTTTCCTCCTGTGACTGCTTCAATTCCTCTGAGTAATCGTTGCGACGTCTTGCCTGGCATTTGTTTAATTTAATTCCAACAACGAGACGTTCCTTTCCTACTTTTATTTAAAGGCAATTTCAGAGAGAGAGATAGAGCGCCACATGCGGTGTGCTCTACGTATTACAGATCAGTGCACAGAATCTTAAATGTTTGATGGATTGACTCGAGTGCATGTGAGAAATGCCGAAGTACACGTTCTTTTGAAGGTGTGAATAAACAGTTTTCAATATTTGAGTTTTTATCGCTCCAAACGTCGTTCTGATAAGCCCACCAATAAATTTCTTCGTTCAAAGACTTCACAAGTGTTGGTGTGATTGTTACTTGGAAAGAGAGCAAAGTTGCATGCCCATCGTTCAAGATTTGAAATCCCCACGGTCTATGATGCAGGAAAGTTCCAAACGTTTTCCTCGCAAATTTTTTTAGAAGTACCAATTAGTTATTTTGAAGAAACCTGGAAGCGTAATATGCTCCTGGAATTGAAGGGATGGCATGGGACGGTATGTACGTATAACTTTCGAGGAATCCGGACGCCCCCTCTCACCGCGGCGGTCCTCGCTCGCTCGCAGTGCACGCGCGCCGTCGCGAGGTGGCGTGTTGTGTCGCGTCGGCGCGGCGGGGCGCGGCGCGGCGCGGCGCGGCGCGGCGGTTCGACGGGCGCGTACGGTGTGCGAGTTGGCAGCCCGGCGGGGATGCGTCGCGTATTTTTAGCCGAGGCCCAACTAAAGGAGTAGCAGAAAGCAGGGCTTCAGGGGAGGCGACGGAGAATCCCGACCTGGGCTCGTGCGAGCGGGCGCTGCTCCACTCCGCTTCACCCAGACCCGCCCCTCCGGCCGAGCCCTTCCACTCCGCCCCCCCCCCCCTGCGCGGCACGTGGGCATTGCGCCGCGTGGGCCATCGGACCGAGCGACGAGACACCACCGCGCGTACGTCAGCACGCTGCCTCCCCCGCCCCCGCCCCCGCCCCCGTCCCCGCCCCCCACGCGATCCGCCAGAGAGCGGGGGCGAAGCGTCTGCGGCGACCAGGAAAACGAACGCTGCTTATAAGGTGTCGGGGAGTTTGTTTTGGAGCTAGCACATGTGCTGTGGAGTGTGTGAGATAATCGGGGAGCGCCAACACGCAGATGGTTTTCATTGTTACTCCGCCAGTGCTCGTGGTAGAGGTGATCTTGGTGGACGCTTTCATGTTAGTTTATCCGGAAAGCCCTCTCCCTGATTCTATTATCAAATAAGGTTGTCTATTATTAGTCACTGTACCCATTTAGCCAATTGGCTGGACTGCACTTCGCAGATTTTTAATTTAAACTGCATTACAGATTAACTCCAGAAGAAACTTGTAGTTATTGGGTCACGGAATCTAGTGCCAATGATGTTGGGATACGCGGGGAGCACATCTTGTTCCAACACCTTATTGTTTACCTCTCACGTTAGGTTCCTTCCATGAACAGTCCAGTCCAGTTACTGACATCCGAGTCAACACTGAAAATTCGGAGCTTGCGTTGATGTCGAACCTAAACACTAGAGGCATTGAAGCGTTAATGCTAACAGTACTGTGTATTGCCGGAAACTATTATTGTTGGGCATAAAGATTTTGGGTGTGTTTTTAAGTGATTAAATTTTCATTTCACCGTTCGCCATCCCCTACACTTTACTGTCGGTATTATCACGCATAAAATGCTATAGTTTTTATTAGGTGTGGTACTGTTATTTCTTTTTCGTTTACCGACTTTCTGCGAAAATAAACTTTTCTTTCATTTTTCAGAGTGAAATGTAAACTAGGCATCTGTAGGAAAAAGAAACAAAAAATTAAAACTGCCTATTTTCATTGTACATCACATACGATTCTCCATACGTACTCTCAATAATTATAGAAAATATTTACGTTGTTAACATTAAAAAACTTAAGTAATTATGACAAATAATCAATTTGGATAATACCTTCCGATATTCTATTTATAAATTCTCGTAATTAAAATCAATACTAACGTATGGGTACGCTAAGCTATTTATACTGATACTCGTATCTGTGAACTGTGAATTGAACGGTAACTTTTATCGAAGGTACCGGCAAAGGTGGCTTAGGACATCAACTGATGTCACTGCAATGCGTCCGACCGGTAAGCCCTAAGGATCGGATCCCGACAATGGCAGGATTTTCGATACTAGCTAGACAGCTAGGTCGAATTTAGGCGCAGTTTGGAGGAGAACTCTAGCGGCCGGCTGCTCTGATTGGTAGTTTTCCGTGGTTTCTCCGATCACCAGGCGAATGCTGGAGCAATATCTTAACAAATGAGCCACGGATCGTGTGCGACCTACCTTTCTCTTCCTTGACCTAACATCAACCCTTAATGAGATACTCTCTCATGCACTACACGAACACGTGTAGGGAGCTTAGAGCTTGTCATGGCTGGGGCGATGCCCTGCTGGTGGGAGATATCTGGTTGGGGAAAATACCCGGGCGACGTAGGCCCCAGACGCCATCCAGCGGGGGAAGATCACTGCCACTTTCAGCAATTAAAACATGCACTACACAAATGGCCTTAGTAGTTGTCGTGCCCGGAATTGCTAATCAGCCATAAACGTATCGAAGGTGTTGGTAGGGAGCAGTACCAGATTTTTATCTCTCGATATTTTCGTTTTGATCTAAGGGGAGCGACTGCTAAATCTTGCAGGTTAGTACATAATATCTTTAGCATCATATAACATCTTTAGCAGGGTTAGCGTTGTGGTAGATATAGAGATGGGTTGAGCTATTTGAAACAATGCCTCTGTATGGTCGCACATTATTACAGTGTGATGAAGTATCGGAGAACAATCGTTCTTAAACTATGTGCCATCGCATTTATCTCTTTTATTTATAATATGCAAGAAGAATAAATGTTTTGCTTCCCTCTACATGTCATCTCCTATGAAGAGCCAAACAAATTAGAGCATACAACTGCATAGTTTCAAGTTTTTTTCCACCGTAGTGTACAAATATCATCTCTTCCGAACTCTGCATCAAGTGAAGGATCGTTCTTTACAATCTCGCAGCGTTGTGAAGTAATTGATGTTGAAAAAGCAATAATTCTTTTGAAACGAAATTCAAAATTAGCTCCTAAGCCATTTAGATTTTGATTTAGTAGTACTTAGACTTTTTCATTGACCCAGAAAAAAACAATTTAACATGAAAGCTTCAAATGTCCTTTGCTCTTTATGTGAATGCCACAATTGTATTACGACGTATTTTTGTAGTGGTCAGTCGAACATTAACTGAGATTATTTCGGTAATTTTCAGCAATGACTTGCTGAGTTCTCTAGCAGCTGTCACTAAAGCGTGCTATAGTTAGAGAACGCGCATCTTATTCAGCGGTACTTGAAAAGACATATGTTTCTTACGTAATGTGAGTTATGTCACTCAGCTGTTAATAATAATCTGACGCGCAATTTCTTTGATTTTTACGTACTCTCCTGTTTTGATGTATGAATTTAGAGATTGATAGCCACCTTTTTGTTTCTTGGCCTAAAAAACACTATGAAATGTTACAGTATTCATCGAAGTGTGAAGGAGAACAGAATGCTTTTTCAGGCGTATTTGGGGAATATTAAGGAATATTATAGGATAATTTCTATTGCCAACATCCTCGCAACAGCATCGTACGTGTGTTTGTGTGTGTGTGTGTGTTTGTGTGTGTGTGTTTGTGTGTGTGTGTTTGTGTGTGTGTTTGTGTGTGTGTTTGTGTGTGTTGCTAGAATTGCCGGTATCTGATAAAGAATCGCCGAACTGATTACCACGGCGCTGTCCCGGACATGCTTATCTTCGTAGTGGCAGGCTCTTGTGTGATTATATTTCGACTTAAACTTAGTGGCACTTCAAGGTTACGAGCTGAATGGTGAGGGGACATCGTCATCCAATCGGGAGCTCCAATACCAAAAATGTAAGTGGTAACGAAGCTCCCGATGGAACGATAGTGTCATCAGAGCCCAGCTCGTGACCTTGAAGTCTTTGCCACTGTGTTTTAATAGGCGTATACTATAAATGTTTGTTTCATTTATCCAGAAGAATTGAAGTTCCGATCTCTGGAGCTGCCCCCGAGCAATGTCTAAACGCTTTCAGGAATTGTGATTCGTGATATGGACCCAACAAGTGGAATTTGCATGACAAATCTTACACTTGTCACCCTCGCTAACAGATGAATGGTGCCGTACTGAATTCCAACTTAAACATTGCCGCTACCGCCTGACTAAATATATTTGTGCGAACCAAATCTTATTGAATGTTCATAAACGAATGCGATTCGATGTTTATAAATTACTTCGTTTACAATACAACAGACAAGAATAACATCACGATTTGAAAAGGTTCACACATACGCATTTGATAAATTCGATTTGCATGCAGAATTTAGTCGAGTGGTTATCTAGTTTGTCACAGTATTTTGCACAATCTGAATTTCCGTTGATTTAATACGATTTTGGAATTTTCTGAGAATAGATATATCTGCGAGTACAAAGCAGACTTAACATAATTTCGTATGAGCCAGTGACGTGAAGGTAATCAGTGGATGAGCAATAACTGACCAATGTGCATTTATAACTATAATATAATTTTGATTTTCTTTAAAATGTCTAACATTTTGCAGATTGCAAAAATACTTATATTTAAAAACAAAGGGGTTTTGTATGCAAAGAAAATTGAGCGTTCATCAGTTTTCCTGATTTTTGCATAAAATTAAAGGTAGTGGGTCCCAGATTTTTTATCGCATGCTATTGACTGGATTTATAGAAAAAAATAATTTTAGTATCTTAATATTAATATGACCCATAAAAGACAAGATAATGCGATGCATTATGTTTTTAATTCAAGCTATATATCAGGATTTCCTCCTATTACGCACTACAGTATACATGTCTAGATCTTGGTAAATACAAAATATAAAAAATTACATTTTCAGAAACTTGTTTAAATCTCTTGACCGTGAATAATAATAATAATAATAATAATAATAATAATAATAATAATAATAATAATAATAATAATAATAATAGTAATTTCATTTCTAATTTGTAAATTTTCCTCATTTCTTTAATCTCAGAAAATATGTAATGTGAAACGAATGGGAAGAAACAATATGCGGGGGGGGGATCATTTTCCGCACAGTGCTTATGTTGTACTTTTCTGTCGTTACTTTTCTACAGTTCTTTCTTTTGTGCGATGTAATTACAATGATTCAGCTAGATCAAATTTTTCATATCTGTCCTACATCTCCAATATTGAAACCAGATATTTCCTTCTCAATACAATTTGTCCCCTATTAAATGACGTTATAGAAATCTTTTGAAGAACTTTAAATGTCATGCACATTTTTTAAAATCTAACCAAATGTTGAGTAATGAGATTGAAGAGAAAGCGTTTCGGTATGACACGAATTTCCACTAGTTCTCTCTGTTCTTGGTGTTCACTGACTGTTCAGTGCAATTATGAGTTGTGACGTGTGATCTCGCTGCGAATATGGGCGTCAAATCCAGTCATTGAAAGGAACATCTTTGCGTGCCTCATTCGGACTACGGCTCGTGCCTTTTATGTTGCGTATCCAAAGGAGGTAGCGCAGGTAGCCACGCCACGCCACGCCGCGGCGACGGCGATGGCTGAATGAATGGCTGCATCCTCTTGTGTCGTGCCCCCGTGAGTTCACTACGTGGGATCACGGCCGTTGAGGAGGCTCCCCGGCCTTGCAGCCTAGGGGCCGCGCGCGCCAACCAGGAAGTGTAGTGCTCGGGGTTTGCTCTCGGGCTCTAATTAATGTGAACGCTCTTCGCTGCATTAACGTGATGGATGAAGTCGGGATCTAGGACCGCGATTCAGAGCTGTGTCGGAGACTGGAAGCAACTGTGGGAGGCGCTCCCAGTACCCTCGGGACCGCCGAATAGATTGGTTTCCGATTTGCGCCTTCGTGCGGGAAGGTTTTTGAATGGAAATGGGAAATCAAACTCCTTTTCTGCGTAAAATCTTAACCTAATTGCTTGGGTGTGAAAAGCACTTGTACGGTACCCTTCATTATCGTTTGTCCTGCTTAATTTGTTCTGTGGGAAGTAGCAACCGGCCCGGAGTGACTAATATTTCCTTCCGTTTTTCAAATAGCACTGTGAAGTCTCGAGATAATTAATTCTGTGGAGCAGTAGGTATTCAAAACATTTTCAACACAATATTATCCGATTTTAGAGCATAAATATTATTTATATCTTGTAATTGTGGAACTATTGTAATTATTCGGTCTCGATGTTTTATTTTTTGTATTTATTTACTTTTCTCCTTAAGTTGTGCAATAATTCTACATTTTGATTCAGATGATGAGCAACAATTCGAAACAACTGAATAACTGACGGAAATTATCTGCAAGAAAATTTCAGTTCTTCTATTCAGTACAGTTCGGGGGTTCAATGACCATACAAATACCAAACCAAACCTAAATAAAAAAAAAAAATCTTACATTATATCAGATGCACCAGCACACGCAGAGGAAGAAGGACCTTCAATGACAGTAGCTATCTCAATTAACGAACCCGGAAAGAGAAATTTTTCACGCCTTTGACAGTTTTCTAAATTGAATCAAATGAAGTGTAGGAACGATGCGGATTTGAAGGCAATGTGCGCGGCCGGCCCCGTTCGAGTGTCGTCTCCCGCGCGGTGCGCTCCGCCGGGGGTGGGGCGTGCCCTCCTTTCTGTCGCATGGTGCGGCGTGTGCGTGCGTCTCCTAATCGGTTCCGCGGCCTCCTCGGGAGTACTGTCAACATCCGATGGCGGCCGCGGGTGGCGGTGCGTTGCCCTGCGGGTCGTCCGTCTGCGCCGCGTCAAATGCCACTTCCTCCTCCTCCTCCTCCTGCCCGCGTTCCGCCTGCATTCGGCACTTTCCAGCGCGCCTCTCTCGCGCGCTTGTTCGCTCCGAAACGGTCTGCCAAACCGCGCTGCGCGTTTTCTCCGCCGGCCAAGGAGGGGAGAACGGGGGAGGCGCAAACTGAATTGAGCCTACTTGAGCGCGGTTATTAATTCTATCTTTGACGTATGGTGCGCTGATTTTTCATGCACTTGCCCCAAACGAATTAATGACGGAATCGTATGTGCTACTGAGATGCTGATTACTTCAGAATCGTATTGAACAGGCAGTCCCACGAGGCATTTTCACTAGTAACCACACTAACTAGGGTATTGTCACTACTATCTTGAAATAGTTAAGATAATCGTCACTAAGTACCGGTCAAAGTAACTCCCGATTGGAACACACACGCTCACACACACATACGCAGTTTATACGGTATTGCACTTTTTACTCTCTTAAACTTAGAATAGAGAAAGAGTAATCCACCAAAAAATCGATTGGGAGATTTTGAGGGAAGTACGCGTTTTGGGGGTCTTTGGTACATAAAGTTTTTTTCTTTCTTTTCGAGAACGTATTTCTGTCCGCATGTAGCAACGCGCACCCCTAAATAGTTCTCAGGATTTTTCTTCCAAAATAGTTATTCCCCGATGGACCTGGCTGATGACGTGATCCCTGCTATTTGTAATGGATATTGTCATTGGGGGAGGGGTATGTAAACTCTACAAGAATGTGTCTAGAATATTTTCAACGTTTTCTTAAAAAAAATGCACTGTTGAAAAATTGGTAGATTTGTTCGAAAAATGCTCTATTATTCTATATGCGCTAATATAGCAAACCACACGTATAAAAATGCCGCAGGTCCAATTTTCATCAATGTCTCTGAATTTTCGAAAGTTCCAAGATTTCAAAAGTTTTTTGGTTGATCAGTTATGTCACTTCCCTAGAGAACACCGAATGTGATTGGGAAGAAGCTTTCTGATTGATTCGAAATTTGACTTTATCAATTGTTTATTCACAATTTGTTCTTTACATGAACATTCGGTGAATTATTTAGAAATAAAAATAACCTTAGTGAAGAGATGTCCTTTGACAGCACTTTTCAGATAAAAATTGAAGTTTTTTAACTTAATCCAGCTATTACATTTTTCAATGACTGGTGTAAATACCATTGTCATCTTTGTTACTATTTTTAGTTATATGTATGGCTGAGATGTAGGGGTGGTGTCGTTTCAATCTTCTGCGGTCTTCACGGTTGTCCAGGATGTTGTCCAAACTGGTTTTAATATTGCCTTGTAAAGAAGTAATTCATTACAGAGAGGGTCGATTTTCTGCCGATCATTCAACAGTTTTTTTAGTTTTAGGTCCATCTCCTTTCGTGTTTTTTTTAAAGATGTGAGCTCTCCAAGTTAGTCTTCGTTCGAGGTGCAGACTAAGATCTTTTACTACTTCAGTTTGTGGTAATTTTCGTTCATTTTTTCGGGGGGACAAGAAGTTTTCCTTAGGGTGAAGGTTATGTGAGAAGATTTTGTTTCACTTGGTTTAATTCTCCATTTCTTAAACCACTCGGAAATTTCATTCAGGTTATTTTCTAGGATGTTGGATGCTTCAACAGGGTCGTTGTTGGTAACCAGTACTGCTGTGTCGTCTGCATAGGTTGCGGTTGTAATGCCGTCATGAAATTTGACTTCCTCGGATGAATGTTCTTAAAAGTATATTTTATTTTTCAATATATGAAAGGCATGAATGCCAAGGACGTTTGTAAAGGAGTTTGAAGTCATGGTAATTTTCCCTGGCGAATAGTATGCCGTAAGGGATTAGAGTTGGAATGGATTTTTTCAAATTAAATATTCTGAGTTCACGCATGTGAACACGAAACGTACATACTTAGGAACGTATTTCATCTTTCTCTCTATCGTAAAGATAAATATCTGAATCACATTCTCTTATCGTTTTTTCTTATCGTATCTCTTACGAGTATCCTGTTTAAATTTATTTGAGGAATAAAATTACCCGTATTGATACAAACTTACGTTGACCTGATTTGATTACCTTTTCAGATAGTGCGGATAATATATTTTCCTTGATATCAATTACGCCCCTATACAAGACCTTTGCGACGAAAAATACGCAAATATGAATTTTGGCCCAAACAATAAACATGTTCACGGTAATGAAGATGAAAAAGCATGTAACTGTTCAACATATTTTGGAAATATTCGTGGAGAAACGACGCAAATCCCAGAGTAAACTTGGTCATTCAGAACCAATCCCCCCGAATATAACCCTCTTTGTCATGATGGCTTGCCACTTACGTTTGAATTCTAGCGTTTAAGTATTTGAATATGATGATGATGGATTGTGTGGTAACGCATGTGGAACTTTGTGTCTACAAGAATATGATCTTAGCGGCAATATGTTATATGTATAAAATCATGACTCGAGACGTGTACATGGAACTGGAGACATCGTTGTGCATTTTATTTAACCTATGGGTTCAATTTCCTGTGGTGTATTGAGGTATCAGCCTTGACACCTTTCTCTCGGGTGGAGTTTTACCCTATTTCCGAGAAACGTTCCATAATCCACTGTGCTCCGTCTGCCTCTTGAAGAGAGTGAAGCGGAGGCTTTTTGCTAGGCGCTCCCCGCGTCCTTTGCTCCGCGTTGTCGACAAGAGACTGAAATCTCGCTGCCTCGCTTGCAGCCGGGACAACGAGGGAAGCGGGAAAACAGCTCCAGCCACGAGGAAAACGACGGGATGCACTGCGTGGGTAAGATGAAAAGAGAAGTCCGACCGCTTCCACGAAATTTAAAACCACACTTCCCGAGTAGATGTATTGAAAGTGCTGGAGTTAAATGCCTTTAAAAGCTGATGACAATTAAACCACTGCGTGCTGTATCTAAACAGCAGTTTACCCACACATTGAGGTTGCAGGGCTTTGCAGTTTTGGGGCTTTTTGAATGTTGCATTTCCGTGTCATTAAGTTTGTCGAATTGTTATTGCAATGTGTTATGTCGTCTTAAAATAGTTTTGATTGGTTTTTAAATAACTCTTGGTTTGTTTTTTAATTTTTTAAAACTATGCTCACTCAAAAGTTGCAAACTTTGACTCCACCTCATAACAGTAGGAGCAATGAATATTTGACCTCAGAAACTGCGTTTAGATTATTCTGCTGTTATGTAGAATGATGTCAACGGTCATCATGGCATTGCGTAACTTTTTATCTGATACATGAGTGACACTTCGTTCGAGTGATTTAACATTGTTTTAACGATCACAGTACCATGAGAGGAACACATCCACTGAATAGCTGTGTTTGCGGGGTGACCGCTTTCATTGTTGCTTCTAACATTCAATGTACGACAGAATTAAGGTTTTAATAGGATGTTCTAGATACTTGATTTGGTTTGTAATCGCTTTTGTTTTCTAACTGTGAGAATATAATCAATTCAATTCAAATCAATGCAATCTTTTGGTAGCAGACAAAACCAAGTGATTCGAAATTTGTGTACCTATTTACATTTAGGAGGATTTTGTTTAAATAGAGTGAGAATCGAAGGAAATATGCAGATTTAACTTGCAGTTCTGGCGGTTCTGAGAGGATTACGGACTGAAGGGACTGACTTTTAAGTCATCTGTTCTCACAGGTCGATTACTCGGTGTTTTATGTGTAATAGTATCGTTAAAACACATGGGAAGCAATGGTAGAGAGATGCGAAAAACATATTTGGTAACCGAGAGGCAATTTCTCAAAAATAATATTTCGTTGATCTTTGGCGCCTGGGCAAAACGGAATGGTTCCAAGGTCGACCATGAAAGGCAATTTGTACAAGTAAAATGGGGTGAATTCCCTCATTCTCTTCCCCAAAAAATCGAGTCGGCAAACTTCACTGCACCATCCCGCCCTTCGTCTTCGCGCCTTGCCAGGCCAGCAGAACGCGTCCAATGAGCCCCTTGGTAGCGACCGGCGCTGCATTCCCTTCGGGGCCGCCACCCACTCCCCCGCACCCTGACCGGCGCTCTCGGCGCGGGTCCAGCGCGGGCTCCGATCCGAGCCCTCCTAGAGAAAGCGCGCCTGCCCGCCTGCTCGCAGAGACGGGCGCGGGCGCGGGCGCTGCTGGCACGAGCGGCACGCCGCCCCCGCTGCCCCCGCCGCCGTGCCGCCGCTGCGGCGTCGGCGGTGGCCGGCCAGCCAGTTTCATCAGACCGGCCGCCACCGCCACCGCCACCGCCTGCCTCGAGAAAGTGGCCGGTGGCTGCCGCCGCGCCGCGGCTGCGACGAAGTAGGGGCGTCCAGGCGCCGGCGCCGGCGCCGCGCGTGTCGCCCCGTGGCCCTGGGGCACACGGAATCGAAAACGAGAGGGACAACTCCGCTAGGAGCTGCGATATCGGAGAGAGGAGTTCTAAAGGTGGAATTTGAAAAATCTTCTTACCGTGTTTTTTAGCTAGGAATGTGTTCGCACTAATCGTGTATTGCAAAGGATTGGAACAGAAGTGTGAACGCAAAGTTCATCTCTAGTATTCACTGAGTGCCCTTAAACTAGGGCAGTTTATTGACAGGTGTTTTCGATAATTTAAATATGCTCTTGTTTTCTATGTTCCGAAGTCAATGTTTACTTTTTTTTCTATCATCAGCACCCATTTTTTTCTTTGTTTACGTACACAACGTGAACGGTTGGATGTAATGTTATTTGTTATTAATGTTTGTGTGTTACCAACGTTTGTATCAAAATACTCTGAGCGAAGTGATGTTTTAGATTTACCTTTGTATTTGTGGGAGCTGAGAGGTAGGTATGATCGACCTATTTACAGAACTGACAACTTATATGAAAGTTCGTTACACACATACACAAATGAAATCGAATATCAAATTCTGACTAAAAATTGCAGGTCAGTTCAGAGTTCAGTGGTTGTGCACGAACGTCCTTGGCGAGTGGTAGCCAGGTCCTCCCAACAATTTTCAAGTACATTCAGAAGTTTTTCTAATTTCGTTTTTTTTTTTTACTATAACATAAAAGACATTAACTAAACTAAATCCACTGATCGATATGCTTGAGATCAGGGGTATGATTATGCCTTCAGTATAAGCGGGGCTTTCGATTCCTTCGAATTCTTGAAACACAGACATTTATGGAACAGAATGCCACAGAAACGATTGAAAAGTATTAGTCTCTCACAACAATATTTGCTGGTCCTTCGCTTAGACTAGTTAAGACCGGATTTATTGCGGTTAGTGACCATCGCAGATCAGTCTTCAATGCAATCAACATCACAAAATTGGTCATATGTAAAAATATTTGCGTAATTCAGTGTTCCCAATGTCGATACACTTTTTTATTTCATGCTGATAGGTTTTTCTAAGTATGTCAGTACATTATTGAATAGATGAATTGCTTATGCATATCTTCACCTTTTTGACCTTCTGCATGTACCTTCAGAACTTCAATCAATTAAAAAATTGTGGCTTAATCTACAGTTCCTCAAATGTTCTAGCTTGTAATGTACTTTCATTCATGATCCCTCCCGCAACACGAGTATATGCTTGAAATACTTGTGGATCGGCGTACTAAAAGCATATTTATTTATTAATTCGATGCCCCTATGTGCTCTAAAGCAGTGAATTCCTTTTCGCCGTTAGTCTTAAATTAAATATATCGTGGATATGTATTTTTTGAGTATGTTTGAAATTGTTCGTAAGCTTCGCTCAACCAGGCGCATTTTCGAGCTTTTTTCTTTCTCGGTATAAGGAACCACAGCATATTTTGCGTATTGTTCTGCCTCAGTTACGATAAGTGTCATTAAATTTGTAAAAATAGAATGAAGGTCAGTAGTAATGTATGTAAATGTAATAAAAATTGCAACTGAAATAGAAAATTTAAGACTGAATTCATGAGAAGTGCGATTAATGCACTATGAATACGCAAAGCAAGAAGGAAACAATAACGCTATTAATAATTTTATCATTTTACTCTGCGGGTTTGCACAAATATTTCCTTATAAAGGTATTGATGATTAATGGACATCCCTGACGCTGGGCCCGCGCTCTACCGGAGGAGCGTTCCATAATCACTTCATTGGGAGCGACAGGCGCCGCGTCGCCCCGGGCTCTGCGATAGCGTGTGGAGGGGGCGGAGCGTCTGTTCATCCATCCGTCCAGCCCCCCCCCCCCACCACCACCACATACACACGCCCTATACATGGCGCAGGTCGCACCCGCCAGTCCTCGCCAGTTGCATGCCGATCCGAATGGTTATTTGGCCCAGTTTGACAGTTGTCTGCTTCAAAAGCCATATACACCGCACGGGGGCAGATATCCTTTTGGCGACGAAACATCACACTCGAATATGTTCATTCGCTGCTTTTGGAAAATCTCTTAGCAATTGTCATTTAAATTCTTTTTAGTTAAATTCTTGATCGGCGAAGGTATGAAACAACCGCCTTGTACTTGCGGTAACGCCTGTTCTGGACACATTTGGCAATGAAGTGGTAGCATAATGAAGCTTGTTGGCTGCGACGCTTGGGAATGGGTCATTGCATGGGTTTTGAGCTCGACGCCGCCCCACTCCGCTCCTGCGTCCCAGCGGGCGGGCGACACCCCTGCCTCCGCGCTGGCCGTGACCTACTGCAACGTCGAGCGCATTGTACTGGTTTGCTTCTTATTCGTGATGTGGGATAGTTCGGTGTCTCTGAGTGGAGGCGGTTGTCAACTTCGAAGTTTTGATTTGAAGCGAACATGTTTATGCATTCGATTAATATGCCATTGCATCGATTGTTGCTGTTGCTGAATAAGGAGTATAAATGAGGAGCATAATAAGAGGGATAACTTGCCGGGCGATAACTGATTAAATGACACGCTGTGAACTCCCACGTTTAAATTTTGAAGATCTGAAGCCGTAGATGAATATTTTTATTTCTTAATTGGGTTTATTTTATGAAATTTGAGTTAGGTTTTATTTGGCTAAAATTCATGTCGCCCTCTCTTGTAATGAGTTGCTGGCGTACAGGGGATAAGGTGATCGTCGTTTCGAGTTCCCACAGGTAGACTTCAAGTCTCCGTCGACTGTATCGTAAATGCCTGCCGTGCTTTGCTTTTTTATTGCCTTGCGTCACTTTTAGAACCACTGCTTTGCCTTCGTGAAAGTGTGTTGGCGTATAGCGAAGGGGATCAATGAGTTTGCTCGATGTTTTTGTACTGAAAGAGAACTGCAGATGTGAAATGCAGTGAACATTGTTTCGAAGTGAAAGTGAACTTATGATTAGATGATTTACAACCATTGGCATAGGTTACTTACATTGACTTTAGCTGCCTGAAACAAGTGTGTGGAGGGTGAACGAAATTTTTGGGCCTCTTTTTCCAATGATTTTTTTATAGTTACATATGACATTTTACCAGTAAATAAATAAAGTATATACTACAAAGAGATTTAAATTATAACTCTAATGATTATTGCTAATACAATCATTTTCCCCCAAATTTCGTATAAAGTTTCCTAAATAACTGGGTTTGGCAAATTAATTAATTTTTTTGTGAAATATTATTGTAATGCTATGTCTGTTATGATTTTTAAATGGTTGTAACTTATTAAAAAATAGTGAACTCTGAAGATCTCAGCTGTTTCGGAAAGTACCGTAATGAAAGTTATTTAAATCCGTAAATCTCAGGATAAAAAGGGTAAAAAGGGGAAAATCAAGGTTCGAAAATATTGACGGAAGTAAAAGGTTTTATCGCGTACGGTTATGGGGCCCCTTCGAAAATATTCAGGAGAAGCAGGGTCCGCCCTGCTCCCGTCTTTCCCTTATGGTTGGTTAATTTACTAACAGAGGTAACGCCATTGCCGAATTCTTTCTAGTAAAGGGGATGAAACAAGAACATATCTATTAGGGTTCAAAACTTTGCAGTTCTCAGCATATTAGTTTCTGCTCACAAGTTATAACCACAGGACCATTAATTTATTTCGAACAGTGGTCATTTTATTTTTACTTTTAAATCGTTTTTTTTAATTTGTAATTTTGATGCACATTTAATTGACACGATTCTTATTCAATATTGATGTCAGATGCGAAACATGCTCTTTGTGATTGTTATATTGTCTTATCACTCAATTTCTCAATCGACACCGAGAAGAACAGTGAAAATAAATGAATTAACGCAGTAACGTGCGTGGAATATGGCGATAATGATAACTAGATATTGGGTGTTTAGGCACTAAAAAATCGTCTTTTAGGCGCCTAAAAAGGCACTGAAAAAGTCAAGAACAAGGAGGAAAAAGGCACTGTCATAAGTTACACAATAAAATGGAAAATTGTAATTTTTGTTTTTATTATTTTGTAAACTGAAATGCACAAAACCAGTTCATATATTTTAATGTAAAACTAGATTTACATATTTACAACTCTTCTACATTTTATTCTTATTAGTCTCCATTAACCAGTAATATTTACATATTACCAGTAACTTTTCAAGGATCACAATTTCAAATTTGCGACGACTGGGAGACAAAATCAGTTAGAATGCGGAGAAGGATATCTGAACGATGTGACTGGCATATATTTTAGCATTCCAACACTAGCAACACTGAAACCTTCTGGGAATTTATATTTATTTCCACTTAAAATTTCGGTTCCCTCGGCGTATTGTCAATTGTCCATGTTCTCAGATCATGGCTAGTATTTGTGAAATAGGGAAATGGAGGAAAATCAGTTGGTATACTTTCAGGAATTCTCTCGTAATTTTAAATTTCAAGACGTGAATTGAAGGTTTCACAATGAATGGTCACGTTGGACCATCGCCAATTTTTCCGATATCTTAGCATTGTATATAAATATACTAAATAAAAGGCAAAAAAGTCCTAAAAAAAGTATTTATGCAAAAAATAGGAATTTATGCTAAAATAAGCAAAAATAAGCATTATAAAATTCCGTCATGTCATCATTTGTCATGATTCGTGGACATATATTATCAGCCTTTAAATAAGTTCTCTAGAGAAAAATAGACATTCCCTAAACATCCGATGTCTAATGATAACACTGCAGGAATATGCGTCTTGGACTTACCGTCGGCATTCTGGCTCAGCAGGTTGTTTACGTTCACAACGCAGTCTTCTCATTACTCTGACAACTTCTCTGACAACTGATACGGTGGTATTAATATATTGCAACTTCTAAATATAGTGCTGCAGATTCATTAGTTTTTGCATAAGGAATGCAAATTGCGATAATAGTGAATATTCGAGAAAATAGTGTAGGTTGCACTTGGGTAGAGAGCAGCCAGCCTCATTCCGAAGTGAGCAGCCGGCGGCAACGCTGGGTGGGGGTGGCCGAGGGAAGGAAGCAAAGAGGTGGGGGACGAAGGAAATCGCCCGCATGCCGTGGCCCCGCGGACGCTCTTTCGGACGAGGCCTCTCCAACTCTTCCTTCTGCATCCCTCTTCTCTTGCTGCTTCGTACTCCTGCTGGACAACCTGCTCAGCATCCCCCGCGATCTCCCCTACTTCATTTATTCATCCTGCTCCTTTTCCTCATCCTCTTACTCATCCCCTTCCTGTCACGTTTCTTCGGTGGCGCCACATTCCGTGTCGTTTGAAACCCTTCTCTGCCACGACCGTCTTTGCAATTGCAAATTCTTTCAGTGCTCAGCTTCGAGACTGTCAGTAATCGAAAGCGAATTTTACTGTTTCGATGCTTTTGTTTGTTTAGCGGAAATACCGGCTGATATTTCCAGACAATTGGGTCTTGGCATTTCATCAGTTTTTGCCCGAACCCGGTGAACGAATGTAAAGAAATGAATTAATTTGCCGTCTCCTCGCCTAAAAAGAGTAAAACAATTCCAATAATTCGAAATTGTCCTTAAATTATGGAGGCATATTCCTGTTTTATTATTTAAAATAAACTATTATATCTTATGTTGCCTTTTATTAACATTATTACGGCGGTAGGTGTTAGCGTATTCCTTTCTTATTGCAGTTGCTACGACTTTCACTAATCAGAAATGATTGCCTTGCATTTCACCATGTAGCAAATACATTTTATAAAACATAGTTATGTAGGTGAAGGACAACTCCATGGTTGGTCACGTGCAGTGATTTGCAAGCTCTGTGTCTTCACGTAGCGTTTTAGAAGTTAGTTAGAACCATTAATATCCAAGAAGAGATATACATGCATGAGGATAACACACTTGCCTCGCGAGTGCATGAGTAAAGGTCGGGGGCGAAAAAGAACCGGTTGTAACGGTTCAGTACCTTTTGCCGGAGCAGAACCGGAACTTGCAATTGAGCGGAGGTGCGGCGGCGTACCAGAACGAAAACCGGAACGGGAGAATTACCGCGTGATGATGGGTGCGACGCGGCGCCGCGATGGGCAGTGTGCCATGCGAGGTGGCTTCTCCCGTGCACTTTCGTGCGACGCGCCTCCCCGGCCCGCGGCGAGCCTCTGCCCCTCCCCTCCCCGCCACCGCTGCCACTCCCACCGCCCCTGGTGGAGGGGGGCGGAGCGGGGCGCGGGCGCGCGCCGACGCTGATTCATCGTGCCGCGCGGCGTTTTCGAAAGAAGCGCTGCACTCCCGCGCTCTGCCGCCGCCGCCGTCGCCGCCTGCATGTGCGTGCGTCTGCGTGTGGTGGGAGTGGGGGTGGTGGCGGGGACGTGACGCATTACTGCCACCGGGAAACACGCGGCTTGCCTGACTCGCGGGTTTGTTGCGTAGATGTGCGTGCGTGCGTGCACGCGGGCTTTCCCGCCCAACGGCGGCGTCGGCACAGGCTCCGTTTTCGCTAACGCGACATTGTTGTGTGTTTGTTTATATGATGTCCAATTTGCTCCTATTGATGTGCGATTCTGGTATAGCTTTTGTTAGGTTATATGGGTCCCCTGTACAGTTTTTCCCGTTTACGAAACCCCCTTGATTAGACTTGTGGAAAACCTTAAGAGTTTTGTTCATGAAGTAAAGAACTTGATTAAGTTTCTGTGAGAATATAACAAAACAAACATTTGAGAAATATAATCATATCACATCAGAAAATCGTAATTGGTTCTAGTTGCAAATTCTGTGTATGTGATGAACGTTTTTGCTAATAAATTTTGTACTTTTAAGGCGTGATTAATGTTGAATTAATGTAAATGGGGGTAGAAGTTGGTAACTGAATGTTCAGATTACTTTATTTACACTGCTAGTTTTTGGAACGCGGGAGTTCTCGTAAAGGACACTCTTTTGAAAACAGTATTTTTTTTTCTCTTATGATTGAACGCTTGTACGCCTCTGGTTGGCGTTTAAACTTCCCTCGCGCTGACGTACACGTCTCGCGTTCTCTCATTGGCAGCCGCCTTAGTTGTGCGCCGGAGCTCCTTTTCGCTTGTCGCGGTCTGGGCGCGTGTTGGCGTCGTGGTTTTCTCGCGCGCGACATCACCGCCATCGCCGCATAAGGTAATTGGGTCTCCTTGATAAGGCGGCGTATCGCCTCTCGGGAGATGTGTGTCATACGCCGATTCCTTTCTTTGCGCTGAGCTTGGAAATTGGCCCTAGGGGATCTGTAATTTGTGCTAAAGCGGATCGTTGGTTTATTTATCATCAAAAACCGTTAAACCCTGTGACGTGTTATGGGAAGAAGTGTATTCGATGCAAGTTTTCTGAAATTCTAGGATCTCTACCCTAACTCATATTCAAGTTGAGTTCTGAACACAGCAAGAATTGATAACACCAATTTGCTCCAGTGTAATAAAAAGAAGAATCTGCTATAGATTTTAGCGATCTCTTATCATGCCCATTGTGAAGGAATCGACTTCCTCAGAACATGGAGAACGATAATTTTAATAAGTATATTACAGAACTAGAGGACGTGCCGAGATAGGAACGTTACATTTACGTCCAGAAGCAAAACAAGGGACGACAGCAACATTCCTCGAAGGATCAGGGAAACTAGACGAAAAATCCGACCGAGATGGGGTTCATTTACGCAGAAGCTGAGGTACAATACTTGTTACAGGTTGTTTAGAATTGTACAGTCCAAATGGTCATTAATTCAATGTCATTGTCAAAATTAATATTACTTTCCTTTTTGATGTTTAATATAGCCTCAAATTATAGAAACAGTTATGCACCAGAAAAGATTGTACTTGACACTTGTGTATCGAATTTAATCGTTTTTAATGTCATCTGGCAATGTGTTGGTGAAATAATGTACGTATATTGTATGTGAATTGTTTGTAGTGGGCTGTTGGTGGTGACACCTGATGAATATATTTCCGGGCGCGTCAACTGTTAAGGTCGTTAGTCCCGTACGCGTTGCACGTTCTACTGGATGCTGTGCTCTTCTCCGCTGTAATAGTCGCGCGATCCGTAGCCTCTTTGTTACGATACTGCTCCAGCATTCGCCTAGTGTTGATGGGAAAAATTACGAAACACTTCAGATCGGATGATTCTTGGAATTCTTCTCCAGGTAGTGACCGAAATTCACCACCGTCGGAACTCGAACCGTAGGACCTCCCGGTCAGGGACGCTGCAGTTGTTGCCCTGAGCTAACTCAGCCGGTCTGAGCTCGGCAGTTGACTCTTGTGGTCTCCGCAGTTATTTGCTAACGGGGCGTGGGAAGTGCGGTGCAGTGAGTGTCGGACTGACGGAAAGCTTCTGGAGGAAGCGACGCGTGTAAGGAATCGCGGCGAATGTAGGGGAATAAAAATGTTACACTGCATAATGAAATCGCCCAGAGGCATTTGTGGTTTTATTGGTAACATGACTAAAAGTGGTATGACATCGCCTGCGATTTTGAGGGCCCGAAACACATGAGAACTTTTGATCGCTCGTGTACTAGAAATAGTTCTTGCAATTGTTTGGCAGGGATGTTGACTTTTTAGAGGCATGCTCTTTTTCAGGTTCTCCAGTACTTCAATCGATCAATTGATGACTCTTCCACTTTCCATTAAAAAGTTAGCTGCTGTAAATTCATAGCAATTACTGTACTATTCTCATTCCTCGGCGTTTTCTGACTTAAGTTCTTCTAGTTTTTCTTTCTAAAACAGGTTTACCTTTACTTCCATTTTAGAATTTGGTTAGCTGTCTCATGTGCCATTCCCTGAACATGTCTACGCACTGAAGGGTTTTTTTACCAGAACCAAACTAATCCAAATTCGAGATTTATCTGGAGGCACCAAAAGCTTCATAAAGTAAATATGCTTAGTAATGAATTTATGATTTCTCCCCGCTTTTTATCTTTCGACGTGTTTGGAACTTGCCGAACGGAAATTTCCCAGCAGATAGCGCCCGTTGTGGGGAAGAACTTGAACTATCTCAGAATATGGAATTTTCTACTTGTGTGGTTGTTGTAAGAATTCCCTCTATTATATCTAGTGAGTACAATGTTAACCCTCTTGAAGCTTTCTTAACAGAGATTCCCAACGAGGTCGGTGCGGACCCCTGCGGGTCGATAAAATTTTAAAGGGGGTCAATGATGAACGGGAGGTCGATTGGGGGTAAATAGCCGAATTATGAATCGACGTCGTATTGTTATACTCAAGATCCCTTTGATTAAAAAAAAGAAAAAACAACAACAACAAAACCTATTTCCTGATATGAAGCAACAAAACGTACAGTAATAAATTACAAATTCTTCTTGCGTCCTAAGGAATTAAGGATATATTAAGAGAATCAAGAAAGTACCCTGCACAATACACATCGAGGAAACATTCAACATTTTGTAACCATTGCATTTCAATGAAGATTAGAAACTCAGCTACTGAAAAGCGGATACGTCTTATTTAGAAATTCCATATCTTTTTGAGAATATTGGGGAAATTCTTGTCTTTCAGACATATATGCGACATTATTTGTGTCGTGATTACGGATGCTGGATGTTATAGATAAAACGTGAGTAAACGTGTCCAAAAGACAGTTTCACCGATTGAGTAGCTGATATGAAAAAGTAGGAACTATCATTACATATTATATATGAGCAAGTTATAGACTTCAGAATCGGATACCGTTCGTTTCTTACTTTCTCGCTGTTACTTCGTAAGAAGAGAAAGTTATGTAACCGTACTCCGGAAATAGGCAAATTTTAGTCAGAAATCTTATTGTCGGATCGTGATAACGAAAATGGATAAATCCTGTTCCTATATGTAGTTAATACGTGGTGTAGCCAGAATTCATATCCTGAGTTCTTGACACCGAAAAATCGGCGATCTCTCCGTATTTTCAAAAATTGCGAAAAGGTTAATATGTCAAAACTACAAAATTGAACATAGAGATTTTTGCTTTAGACAAAACTGTTTAAAGAAAACTGTCTTTAAAAAAGGTTGTGTACGCTTTTTTGAAAGACAGTACAATTCGCGTAATTTGTCTTCAAAATTTGTGCAATTTCAAACATATTCTCAAAAACCGTACCAAATTTTGTCATTAAATTTTCTCCTCGCGTGTTACCATGGCCGGTAAAAAAATGTGATAGTTCCATTTTCGGCAAATTCTCCTTATTTTCGAAAATTGCAAAAATTGCGTTTTGGAAGAAATACTCTGGGATGAAACAATTACATTTTTAAGCGTAGGCCCGAGTTCGATCCTTGGATCTATAGCGTAGTGGGATGTCTGACGGCGAGGACTCGGAGGACCTCAGTTCGAGTCTCGTAGCGGAAAATAATTTTGGCTTGTTGAAAACACTTTAGCTTGTTTATGTAATAGTACAATGTCAAGGAGTACTTAGTAATAATGGGAGAAAATATTTGTTGTTGTAAGCCTCACTAGTTTGTTGGTCTTGCATTGCCGCTTCGTAGGTTGCGCATTTCGACTGTTAAGAGGTAAAGGGCTTTCAAATACGCGTCTGCATTGCGACGTATCTCCTCCTGAGGGATTGGTGCCTCGTGATACTTCACGTACCCGCGCGGCCGTTCTCTTGCCTCGTCGCGTTAGTTGTTAGAAGTGTGCTACTAATTGTCTCCCTGCGCTTCGAACTCGCTAATGTGTATGTGGATTTGTTAATTCGTCAAGGCGTCTAATGCGGCTGTGAACACCGCAATTTAAATGTGGCAGAACATCCATCCATCAGTTGTTTCAATAATGGAGGCAGATGGATTGGAAATTATAACTATCATAAAGACTTACACATTGCAATCAATCAATTCGAATAACTTTGCCAGATGATTTACAGTTATTGCAGCAAATTCCGAGGTACACTGCTCGGAAACGATTTGTTTGAAAGTCTTCTAATTTGCTAATATTTTGGTAACTAAGGTCAATAACTTTTCGAATGTAATTGTTCGCTATTTCACAGAAGTCTTCATTGCATTGATATAATAGTAAAAGTACGTTGCATCGGAGTATTTTTTTTAAATTTGTTTTTCAAAGTGTTTCGTTTCGCTTATGTGAAAGAACGGAATTGATGAAAGTCCCGAATATAAAAAAAAAAGACGAGTTAATGGTAGTATTTTTTATTCTTAGAGAAATAGCATAGAATAGAATTCGGGGATAGTCTGTGACATTGAGCAGAACTACGAAATAATATTACTATTTTTTACTTTCCCGTATACTAGGATAGGAGGATTATAATTATACTCGTACATATAGTATAGAGAAACGTATGCTTGTTGTAGTAATAGTATGTCGGTAATATTACGTAATTAGATGATCTGGGGAGGGGGGAGGACCCTAATATCGAAAATGTATTTTTCAAAACATCTGTCAATCTATGAACAATTCTAGAGCCTAAACCATAAATAGGACTCACTAAAATTGCCTGAACTCGCTGCTCCACACTTTGAAACCGTTTCCAATTTTAATTTTCGTGGGTACTTTACATGAAGCTCGTAGGGAATTTTTATTTTTTCGGGTAGACGAAAGGTCGCTTGTAAAAAAGAGAATCAGAATTGTTTGGACCCCCTCTTACACATTTACTCCGATTTAAACAGAGTGGCACTTTAAAACTACGATCTGCAAGGAGTGGGCGACATTGTCTACCAATCGGGAACTCCAATAATAAAAATTAAAGTCGCACGATGCTCCCGAATGGATGACATTGCCCTCCCCCCTCTCCCCTCGTCCAGCTAATGACTTTGAAGTCCCACTGATTCAATCGCAGTATAAATTGTTGAAGGTAAGAGATTATATTCTTAATGTATCTGTTCTTTAAAATTAGATCTTTAAATATCATATACACATCTTTTTAAATCGAGTAGATTTGTGTAATTTTAAATGAAATAATAACAATTTTAAGAAAAAAAACCCTAAACACAATATTTTCTCACAGGATATATTATCAGACTGCTCCAAATTGATTATTTTTTACTTTCTCGTTATAAAATGAAGTTCGCTTAATAATACGAAGGTTCGATTTCCATGTAAACGTCGGGAATTTCGAAAACTGTGAAGCTTAAAATTCTTTCGCTTCCTTTCTACAAATGCATTATTAATGATAGAGATTTTTCTTAATTCAATCTATTTCTCAATATTAGATCTCCTTCTGCACTTCATGGATTAGGCTTGAGCCTATTTCGTCTTCACAAAGTTTTCCTTCCATCGTTTTTGGGTCTGCCCACGTCTCTTCTTCCCAGCGGTTGATAAAATAACGCTAATTTAGGTAGTCTTGAGTTATCCATCCTTTGCGTATGTTGAGACCAGTTGTTTCGGTATTTGGTTATTTTGCTTCCAATTTCTTCGGCATGTAGTTTTTCCCTCATTTTCTCGTTACGAATATGATCTTCTTTCGTGCAGCCTAGCGTTCTTCTCAGAAACTTCATTTCAGTGGCCTGTATTCTACTTACGGTTCTTTTTGTTGGTACCCAACTTTCGCTGCCGTACAGAAGAGTTGGAAGAGCCATTGTCTTATAGAACTTTATTCTTGTATCTTGCCTTGTCTTATTTTTTAATGTATTATGTATAGTACCACAAATGTTTTCCCCAGTATTAGATCAAATTATTAATTATTATTTTAATTTAAAATGTATTACTGTGAATTTTAGTTAACTCGTGACAATTTTCTACATACATAAACAAGATTTTCTCAAAAACTACACCCAAGCTTGAAATGTAGGCAATTTTTAAACCATTTTATTCTCAAAAATTCTCCAAATTTTGTTTCACTTTTCTCCTCGTATATATTAGACAGTAAAAGGAAATCATGCTACTTTCATTTCCGGCAAACTATTTTCTAAAATTGCAAAATGTGAACATTTCAAAACTACAAAATTGAAGATAGATTTTTTTCTCTTCCAAAATCTGCTCTTTAAGAAAGCTGTGGAGGGGAAAAGCCCTGGTGCAAGGTAAACGACCGTTGCTTAGTAACGTGTTCGCAGTACACATTAGAGACTATCGATTATGATAGTCGAAGTTCATGGCCGAGTAATTTCTCACCTCCCTCCTGCATTTATTATTCTTTGCTTCTTGCTGGAATTTTCCCGTTTTTAAGTTTTTTTTCCTTTTTATTTCCTTTCCTTTGGATCTTATTACTTCTTTACTGTTCATGTATGTTTGATTTTGGAAGCCTTCATATAAGTGAGATTTCGCATTAAACGTTTCCGATGATACATGATATGTTAGTGAACATTGATCGATCTTTAAGTATTGTTACGAAAAATGACGGAAAGTTTTCAGAGTTATTCCAGTGCCCAGGAAAATACGAACTGTGTTACATGTCCGTTCTCAGGCTCGACGTTGCTCTCTGCCCGACTCATTTGGCTTGGGAATGAGATTGAAATTGTGTGAGGGTTTCACTGGGAAGAGGCCTGGCCTTGACAGTTCTATTCGCAATTTGAGTTCGTTGGGAAAGGTCCCACCTTGTAAGGCGCTCCTCTTACGGCCCCTCTCGTAGCACTGTCGTACTCGAGCTCTTCTAGAATTTCAGAGGAGTTAAAATTGAGGATGAATAGTGCCCAATTGGGTCCTCCGAGAATAGACGAGGGAGGTGGTCTTTGTGCCATCCACTTTGCGGACTGGCGATCGCAGTGGTGCTTGACCTTGTTTTCCTCATAAAACTTAAAAAGTGATTAGGCCAGTGAGTCTCATGAGCCAAATATTTTAATTATTCAAGTTGGTCATTTGAGATTATCTCTGAGGAACACGATTCTCATTCACTATATTTAGGTTTGCATTTTTTTAGCCACTTTGGAGGATGTCACCGGACTATTTTACTTCGCATCAATTTATTTGCACGTGTGCGCCTTATATTAAACGAACTGTTCCAAAACTGCGTGGGCGTGATTTATGATTAGCTCTCAACGAGACCTTCATATGTGGGATGCTTATGCAAGATGTGCAAAATTGTATTTACAGTGAATGAACGACTTAACGTTTTTCGATTCCTAGGAACTCAGTCGTTAATGTTACGAGTCCGCTTTTAAAGTGCAGGAATGTGGGAAATTTTGTGTCATTGCTAGAGTTCGCGTATATTGTGATAACATGTTGCAGTTTCATTGTGAGTGGTGGAGATCGGAAGACAGTTCGCTTTAATTTCGCTTCGGGTTTAATTATAGTTCACCGAACTTTATTAATTTTTAAAATCAGTTTCAACAAAAATCTTTAAATATCTTTGATTTAAAAAAATATGTAGCGATAAATAACCCCAAATCGAACGTGGCGAAGCTTGGAAAGGGCTTGTTAGTGTTCTTATTTACCTTGTTAATTATGATACTTCACTTCTTCACTGCTTTTAAGTTTTTATTCACATTACTACAGAGAAGCACAGAACATCCTATTAATAATCGACGTAAATAAACACGCATATAGAGATGTTATCTCTCTATAATCAAGTTTTGTGAAAGCTGGGTGTTCATTGATTTATGATTAAGAAGTGCAATTTTCAACTTATTCGTATGGTAGCAGATGTGGTAAATGAAGCTAGCATATCTCGAAAGCGACCCATGCAGACACGCTTTTGGTAGAAATCTGTCTTGAAGTTAAGGAGAGATCGGATTGGCTCTGTGACAAAGGCATACGATTAAGGCCTTTGAACTCCATACTGATTTGGTTTCGCGTTCGTGCCAACGAGACATTTGTCTTGAGTGGCCGATGAAGTAAAGGATGGTGCTTATCGTTATCGTATGTTCACCTGCCGCATGGTTCACAAAGCAATGGCCAAATATATTCCCGAATCATCTCTTTTAGTATCAAGAATAATGTAAATTGGCTGTAAAGAATTTATAACATTTGTTTATGAACCAATTTTAGTGCACGATATGATAGCATTTTACGTATTTTGTATTTTGATTGTAGTCATTAGCTGACAACGAAACCTTGCTTCGTGACTGATAGTGTGGTATAAACGTACATATTTAGTTTGGAACTTGCATTTTGTCTTCTAAAGTTATTACGATGTTAGATTTGTATTCAAGTAATACCATTGTTTTACTGAGGCGCATGAACTGATAATTCAAACGTCTGAATTTTTCAATTTTTTGTTTGAACATACTGCACACTTTCTAATTTAGGCTCATAAAAACATGTTTAATATTGTTGGATATTGTGGAGTATGGGGAGGGTTCTGACGGCCACTAACCCGGACTGGGTTCAATTTGCCTATCGACATAATCACCTTCAAACGGTACTGGAGTCCGTGCATTGTAAATGAGCAGGCCCCTATCAGTCGCTTCGCATATCAGTGTTTACCATGTTTGACGCTAACTGAAATGTGTGTAGACAAAATGAACGATTAGGATATTGTTTTTTTCGCAGCTTTCCTTGCGTGACGTTGTGGCGGGTCATATTTGTCGCTAAAATTTAAGTACTTTTTGACCACTGGCACTCTTATATGGATATTACGAATTTTGTGAATTTGTCATTGTTTTAGCTTTTTCAATTTTGGGAATTTAATTTTAATAATTAGATTAACAATAATAGTATTAAAGCTATTACGGCCCGTGCGAATATTCCTCACTTTGTAAAATACTGTTTTAAAAATGGAAATGGCTGCCCACTGGCCCCAGCTGATCTCTGCGTTACGGCATTATAGGCCAATTCGTCAGAACGCGAAGACACCAAAATGCCCCTTTTCCTTAATATTTATGTTATGATACTATTTAGAGAACATTGCTTCGTCGGATGAAACGAATGGTTCTGCTTAGCTGCTGTACCTAAAAGAGTCGAACTCCCAACAATGTAAAAGAAAATCCGAGAACGTCTTAAAACACACACACAAACTACCATAAGAGCGCACTTTTTAAATCGTCTAAATAACTTCATATTGGCACCCAACTTCGTTAGTTTCTTACAACTCGTGCTACGGCGTCAGGGTACCTTCCAAAAATATAATTCACCTTTGAAAGTGTATAATTTTGAAGATTACGGCATAGGAAACATAAACTCGTGTCTGGGCACGAAAATCTGGTTTTAACGGCTTAGCGTAGGGCGCATAGTTTTTGTGTCGTGGACTGTTGTAACGTCTGTTGCATGTCGCATGTGCGCCTTGGTTTTTCCTATCATTACCTGCGAACATTGATTTTTGTTTTAAATATATTTGATTCCGGCCCGAATGGTAGAGCAGTAGCACACTTACGGGGTTTTGTGTCGATGGTAAATGAAACAAAACCGTTATCTTGTCTTAGCTTACATACGGGATGATATTAAAACCAATTGACTAGACATAGCAAGCAGATCAAAAAAACGTGAAGAGAATGTCAGAAAGTAAAATAAAACTTTCGGTGGACGCGATTAAGAAATTATAAATCTTAAAGATAAAATGACATCCCAGTACGGAGAGAGCATAAGGAAGTTAAGAACTTAACGTAATTGTAATTGCAGTCGTGTAACAAGATTACGATTATAATTAAGAATTCTGCGACGGAGTAACCTTCTTGCGACAATATTGTCTTTGCAGAATGGAGTGGACGCCCCAGTCGCAATGGTCAACCCTAGAATTTACAGCGACTGTCACTAACAAATTAGTTGCAGTACAGAAGGCTGACGTTCATACTAACTTTCTGCACGACCGAAGGTACAGACTTGGGAGTTCAGGTTTTTTAATTTAATTGAAGGGAATTGTCATCGCCGATAAAAAGAAATGATTTTCGCAGTTTTCTTTGCGTATAGTATATTTATACCCGACCTAAAATTAATTGGTCGATATTTTTATTAGCATGCGTATTGAATATTAATTATTGGAGATGAAGTGGAGGGTCGAGTTGTTGTGTGTGTTCCTAGTGCTCGTTGGATTCGAAACGTGGGAGCGACGAGTACTTGCCGTCGCAAAAGAAAAAACAAAAAAACAAAGAGAACGTCGGTGCTTGTTGTGATGACGCGCCATTAGTTTGTCGGAGGGCTTCCAGAGGACGCGTCGACCACGCGCGGAAGAACAGGGATTGCCCATTCGCCGCGTCTCCAGGGACATCCTCACACATACACACACATTGCACCGAGAAAAAGTATTTATAACTGCCATCGAGTTAGCGTAGTTGTAATGAAAAAATGAATGTTTAATGAAAAAAGGGAGTAAATTGGATTGGACTGATTTCTGATGAAGTGAATTGTGTGTGCAGTTATGTAATTTGAAATTTGGAATTTGTTGGCAAATATTTTTCTATGTAGCTTTTGAATATTTTGTTTAACTTATTACAATTTCTTGTAAATCAAATGAAAGGAATAATGAAATATCAAAGAAATGCGATTATCCTGGATTAAGTTCCGTGCAGTGCTGAAAAATAAACCTATCAAACGGCGTACATTCTGACGTTAGAAAACGTTAATTTTGATTAACTATAAAGGTTGTTTTTAATTCGTTTAAGTATGTGTTTATTCCATCTTTGTCGCGTAAAGACCGTATTCCGTAATCGCAGTGAATTGACTTTGAACGTTCCCGTTAATAAGTGCGGAATGGCACCCGCGTGTGTAAAAGCGCCCAAGACCCGCGCAGCATCTTTCGCTCCCTACATCGCACTGCCCCTGCCCCTGCCTCTCGCGATTGCTTGCTGCTCTGGAGAGGGTGGCAGGTGGGGATAGCACATGTCCTTTAGAATGCCTGTGTCGAGGTTAATAAATGGCAGGTGAATTCGTATATGCGTTTGCATCATTGCTATCCCTAATGGTAAGAGGCGTTATGGTTGGGGGTGATGATTTCAGCGCAATTTAATTCGCGACACATAACGATATGACTACAAAACTAGGGCCATTCCGAAATTTTGGAAGGGAGAGGGATGGAAGTACCTACAGCAAGACAGCGTTTTGACCAAGTAGTATAGAAGTTAATAATGAAAACTCGGGCAAAATCAGCATGGGCGGCACAAGCGAAAAGAGTTTCTGCTGCCGCCTTGCTGCGCGAGGTGTTCACTCCATGACAGGCGCATATGTCACCATAGTAGGCAAGTCTATACCATGTTTTTGAAGTTTTTTTAGGTAGCTTTTCAACGTCTGGGACATATAGCGACGACTGTGATTAGAAATTAGAGGGAACATGTGAGGACAACGCAAACACACACAAACATCCACGCCCGAGGCGGGATTCGAACCCGCGACTCTTCGAGCCGAGGCAGCTACGGCCCTTCAGCCTTAGCGATATCGGCTATCCAGACCGGCAGAAATTATTTTGTATGGCAGAGAATAGAGATACTTTTATTATTTGCTCTGTATTTATTTCGTCATAAAATTCATAACTTAAGATATTTTTATAAAGTTCTGATCAATATTATTAAAACTTCTATTAGCATGTAGGGCAAACTCTAGAATGGGAGAGAAATAATGATATTTTATATGAAAGAGAAAAATAATAAGAATACTTTATTTAAAAGAAGTAATTGCTCTAGTCTTAAATATGCATTTTTTAATTTAACGTTTTTTTGATTTTTTACTCAAACGGTTATTTTTTTTCATTAACACTTTTTAAATTAATATATTGAAATACTTGTGACAGAGCATCAGTTAACAGTAACCACATACATTGCTTTCAATCTCATAATACTAACTAGCTTGTCCGTCATAACTGATATGTTGACGCGCGCACACATTCTTCCATTCTGTTAGTGAAAATGTTTCTCATGCCATTGTAATTGTTTTGCTTTTTCATTGGGGACATTATTATTATTTATTGGGAAGCTGGTAAAATGATTTGTGATCCTTTTCAGTTTGTAATTTTGACTTCCGTAGACGCTACTACAAACACCCCTTTCTTCCACTTATACAAAAAGGAAAGTTTCAAAAATAATAAAAAGAAGGCCTTTCAAACATTCCAAAAACACCGGCAACATTTACTCTCATTCACTTGTTAATAACGATTCTGGATAACTTGCAAATCTAGCTGAGCTCTGTAGTTTACTCTTCTAACAGCTGGAGAGCGCTGTTTCTGACAGTCACCAAAATATTCGACGAATTTCCACTATTATGTTTTATATTGTTCGGTTTTAACAACCTTTTCAACCGTAGTGAACTCGCACTTTCGTCCGCGCATTGGACTGCGTTGTGGTGAAACCTCTATACGCTACCTTACGGACACATCGCGCCGAGGTGGCTACTATACTTGTGTTGAGAATCTCTGATCCGGCATACAAACCCACTTCAACCGGCCGGCTGTATTGACTTTCATGTTCTTTAACTCGCTATAGACTTGCTGCTTCGTCACGAAGCCACACGGTGGACGTGGAAAAAAGTCGGTCGGTAGAAGTTATATACAGTGATGCGAAATGTCGGATTCCTGGTTGTGTGTCTTTCGCATGTATTTTTATCTGAGACTTGTGCTAAAGTTACAGAGTGAATAAAGGCAACTTCGGGTAATCAATATACGTTCTTTTTTCATTCGAAATTGCCATCTTGAATGTTCGTACGAAGTTATTAACATTTAGTATTTTTTATTACTTCACAGTCTTGTCCTTTGAAGCAATTTTTACTTTGTCGTATACCTACGTATTTATGGAGTAATATACGTAGTATAGAGAAAGTTATGTAATGCTGCGAAAAATAGATTTCGAGATTTCAACGGAAATACACGTTTAGGGGTCCCCTGTTACCGAAAAATGATCTTTTGTTGTTTTTCTTTTTTTCAAAACGTCCGTCTGTGAACATTACTAGCGCCTAAACCATGTATACGATCTTTTCCAAATTGAAGAAACTTATGTCCATCTGACTCTTAGTTGAAGCTTTGAAATTTTGAAAAACATTCTGTAAAATTTGGGGATACTTAACATGAAGCCCCCCGGACATTTTCAATTTTCTCAAAAACAGCTCCAAATTTTTTCTTTAAATTAGTTGTGAGAATAGAGCAAAATACGCTTGTAAAGGTGGCATTGGTCCCATTTTCACAGTTTACTGTAAATTCTCGAAAGTTGCAAAAGTTAGATTTTTTCAGCTTCTTTCTACAACTATATAATTGAAGATTTCTTTTTAAACTTTTAGTAGTTTTCGTGCAATAGTGCCTGTTATATTTGCAAGTTAAAAAAATAACAAAAACAAGATTTTCTCAAAAACGGCTCCAAATGTTTTCTTTAAATTTTTGGTAGGGTTAGTGCGAAACCCTATACGACGACATAAACGCCAAATGTCTCTATTTTTGTTCTTGTCTATATATCTATATTGTTTTTTGTTTTTTTTTTTCAAAAATTACAAAAATGTAATTTTTTTACTTGTCTCTCACGTTGGTATTATTTACATTAGAGGCGATTTCGTCACATTATTATGTTTGTGAGTACACTTGATTTAAATAGTGTCAAATAAAGTTGCTCGAAAACTGAACAGTTTTTTGTTAAAATGAGCTCATAATTCCGCATTTTCAGAAAAGTTTAAACGTCATTTTCGCAAAAAGGGCTCGAATTTTTTTCTTCAAATTTTTCCAATGGATTGTGCAAATTGCACCTTTTAATATGACGTAAAGTTCATTTTGTTGTTGTTTTTAAAAAAATTACGTAAATGTGTTATTTTTAATGTCTCACGCCGTTAATATGCACATTTCCATCTATTTGTACACATTATTGCATTTGTCAGTGGACGTGCTTCGAATGACTTTAAATGAAGTTTTTCGAAAACTCAATAGCTTCCTGTGAAAAAGAGCTTCAAATTTCGAATTTGCAGTAATGCTTAATCGCCGTTTTCTTAAAAACGGCTTCAAATTTTTCAATGAAAGTTTCCATTTAGAACGAGGTTTTACCTTTCTTTTATATTTTTGAAGGTATATTTCGGTTCTACTATTAAGAAACCGAAAAGTTGAACAAATGCAACTTTTGGGCAAGTTCTCATGTAAGGAGGAGCCATATTGGTTGTGAACATAAGTTGTGTAAGAATTGAAATTCGATTTAAAATTAAAGAAATTAGTATTAATTAATACTGATTGAGCTTGGCACCTGAACATCCACTGAGAAGCAAGTCGGTCTTTTTTTTAAATTTAAATGCAGGAACGTCTTTGGGAGTAATTAAAGGCAGATACAATTCAGAGTTCCGTGCTCGCAACCATTGTACGAAATGTGTATGATGAATTTTTACTTCAAATTGTTATCTCTGTGTTTCGATTTCGGACGAAATGCAACTCGTAATATTCATATTGTGAACGTGGCGGGATCTAGATCGTAAGAAGTTCGCGTGAAGGTGCGCTTGAGGCCTATCCCTGGAGCTGGCGAGGCGCGAGCCGTGCGTAACCGATCAGGTTTGCTCCCGACGGCGGCGGTGCGCCTGGCGTTGACAAGGTGCGCCCTTCGCTTGAGTTGCTGCGCGGCTCTGTCCCCCTCCCCCAGGTGCCCCCCCCCCGTTTTGCAACGATCCGCTCCCCTCTGTTCCCGCCTCCGCCCGCGCTTCCACTGTCGCCTTCATCTTCTTCCGCCTCCTCCCCCGTCCCCGCCCTTCCTCAATCTGTTTTTACTTCCGAGGCTTCCTCCGTGGTGAGCTCAGCATCGCGTACTGCTCTCCTATCGCCTTGCAGTGGTATGAAGTTTCTTACGCCGCCTCCAAATTTTCTTTATTGAATTCGCGATTTAGCCGCCGAATCTATGCGTCTGCTTCACGTTCATCACTTTCTCTCTGGATTCACGTTTCGTGCTGCCTTACCACTGGTTAGGCTGCAATCGGCCGTTATCATTCCTTCATTTCTTCTCTTCTCCTATTTATGACTTTTTGTTATTTACCTGCGAATTTCCTTTTACTCCCCCCGAAGGTTCTACCTTCCGACTGAACCAAGTCGTTTCTCATTTTTTCTGGACGCTTCTGATTCTAGTTCATTTCTGTTCTTTACACCTTCAGTTTTCTCTACGTTTCATTACCTAGTACCTCGCAAATACGATGTACCTCCCCTCCGTCATGATCCTCTTATCCTTCGGGCCACCATCGCCACATCCTCTCCCCTTCCCCGGTTGTTCCACCCGTTGCGCCCCGCTCCTTCCAACACCCCCGTTCCGTTCTTCTCCGCCCCGCCCCTCCCCGCCCCGCCCCGCCCCCGTCCCCATCACCCCCCATGTCCTGGCCCCGCCTGACCCCATCGAATCCCCTCAGCCCTGCCCACAGCCAACCTCTGCCCTCCCCTCCCCTTCCCGGCAGCCATTCTGCCCGTTGTCGCTGCGCCCATGCGCGCCGCACCTGTTCTCCACTCCACTTAGCGCCTGCGGCCTTCCGTCTGGGTAGGCAACGCGCCGCTCGCTCGTGCGTGCGCCGCGCCCGTGCGCGCGTGTCGCACCGCACTCACGCCGCCTTTGCGAGCGGAAGGTTGAGAAACGCAGCCCCGCATTTTCTTTTTCATTTTTGGATGACGGAACGTAACCTCACGGCATTGATCATTGATGTCCTCTTGTATAGACCAAGGAAATGGCTTTTTAGTGCATTGTTTCTAAAACAAAGTTTGTTTTGAAAGTTTTTCGCGGAGATAGATTAGTTTCCAAACCTCTTGACAAAAACGTTGTGAAAGCTGCGTTATCAAAAGAGATCACTGCCCTATTTCACTATTTAGAGAAAACTGTTTCTTGCAACTTATTCGTGAAGAAGAATTTCTTTCCGAGGTTTGTGTGAATAGTGAACCCTGATATCTTGCGGTGAACTTTTGTAGTATCAAAACGTATAGGCTTTATACTTTCTTGTTGAAAACCCCGATTTTACGAAAATTGGAAAAATTAAACATTTTTTCGGCGTTCCTACAACTACAATGAAGATAATTTTTTTCTTAATGAAATTTGTTCGTCAAAAACAGATCTTCAAATAAGTTGAAATTCAATTTTGCGAAAATGAGTATTTTTGCATAATTTTGCGTCAAACGGGCAATTTTTTAAATTTGTACGATTTTTTTCTCTCAGAAACGTATTCAAAATTGAAAGCTCATTCAGTGTAATCAAGGTGGGTGTGTCATTCTTACTGTTCTGTATTATGTGCTGCAAATATTGTAACAGTTAAATTATTCATGTTTGTGTCATTTGTAAAAGTAAGAAATGGCTACTTTTCCTATCTAAAAGCGCGCACGTTTTCTTAATCTCCAGCTGCCTAGTTCTGACTCAGCCCGGCACAGCACAGCCCGGTAGAAAATATACGTTCCGCTCGGAACGTCACGGCTCAGTTTGCAGTGCTACCCACCTTCGTCCTTTACAAAACGGGCTTCTCTGTTTTCGCTCTAACGACCTGTGCGTACGTTGATACTTCTTGTTGCTCAATAGTTTCTAAAACTATTATTTTTTCTGAATTTTAAAAACCTTGCTTTGTTCCTCAATGTTTTATAGTCTAAGACGCGCCGAGTTTTCTGTCGAAGTTGACAGCCCTGCACTGCCGTGACGAAGACAGAACCCGTCTCTTCCCGTACCCCTCGCTGAAGAGTACGAAGAAAAAAAAAAAAGCGCGATTAGCGTTCCTGACTATTGAAATAAATCCGATATAGTATGCACGAGAGGCGCTTCGCTTGAAATTGTTGAATTAGACTTTTCGAAGTTATAGCTGAAGTGCTAGTAGGAAAGAAATTGCCATTTATACCAAAAAAAGTGAATCGCAAGACATGTAACCGATATCGGTACTCCACAAAAAGTAGTGTAGGAATAGATGGAGGATTTTTACGGGCTTTTCTTCAGGATTGTCGTAGTGTCCTTGTTTGTTGCAAAGTTTGGTAAACATTAAAACACAAATGCGGAAAAATAATTTAAATAATAATTGGTGGATGCACCACGATCATTATTTTCCGCCTCGTGGTTCCTAATGTATTCCGGCAGATGCCAGTGTGCGGTTTTAAGTCAAATGCGGCAGGCAATACGGCGATGTTTTTGGTGTTGGGAAACGTTCGGAAACAAACATGCTGCTGGTCCTATCCCTTCCCCGTTTGGGTAATGGGAACTGCGGCTGGCTTTGGGCTGTATCAGCCGTGTATTTTTCGACGGGCCCGCGGTGCCGGTCACGCCGTGCAGGTCTGCAAATTTTTCGCATTTTGAATACAAAAAATGTGGGATCTGCCCCTATGAACGAAGTGCGAATCTAGAATAATAGCAGTGTATCCTCGGTACGTTTATATGATAAGAAAGTTCCGAATTAACATGATAAGTATTAATTATCCATTATCTCTCGAGTTCATCACCGTGTAACGTAAGCAAATCTCTGGGTTCACGTTTGGGAGGCGAAAGCCGACTAAAAAAGCATACCGGATAACGTGCAGAGTTTATGTTAGGACTAGCTAAAATTGCAATCGCGAGGTACATGTCTGTTCGTTCAAGTTAGAACTGTTCACGTGTGGCTACCACGATGGCAAATTGATTTTTTTCTGCACAGAAGAGTTGCAACGATTGAAACTTTTTCATGGTTAATTGAAATTCGTATCCACTATTTCGTGGTTTTCAACAATAGATGATAGTTCAAATAAAGTTAGACCAGGCTTATGACACTTTTCTTTTCCAGTTAAGTGTGCCTTGTAATTAGACGCTCGCTTCTTTCGTGGCGCTGTCAGCAATACACTTCGTGGGTCTGTGTAGGGCAGGTCGTATGCGAGTCTACTACGCAGGCGCTTGTGCCATGTCGGGGAACAGGGCGCACCTGCCAATAACACAAGTCGTTGCGTAATATCGTCACTCGAATGTTACGCTGTTACTCTAATATTGAGGAACACTCCGTGATTTCCATGCCAAGTAAAAATAATTGTTTCTGCTGTATTTTCCAAATTATCTTCGTTAAATATATAAAGAGAGCTTTATTCATTCGTTTCTGAACAAATGGCGTAATAAGGCGGAGTGTGTTATGTCAAGTGCGCAGAGGTCTCGCGAGAAACATTTATAGAATTATCGATACGCGATAGGTCGACAAACAAAAGTAATCACAGCGTGCGCACAAGGGCGATGACGTTGGACGAGTGCGGGAAAGATATGTTACTCAACGTATTAGTGTTCAGAATTGTGCTTTTATATTAAAACGTGCGATGCACGTACTGATAATCTATGTCGGTATCCTGCATTTGTTACTTAAAATATGCGAAAACGAGCGGCGCCCGTAAATTTTCTATTAGTTAATTATCAGTTTTATCTAATCCTATTCTTGGAGTTATTGAAAGCATGCGGCTTTGCCTAATCCGTTAATAGAGTGAACACGTTTCCAAGAAGTTATATTTAAGTATTATTATATTAAGTCTAAAGGGAATTTCGTATTTTCAAAATTTGTGGGTTTGTTGACTCGCCCGAAAATGAGCCCTGCTGTCGTGCAATTTGCATCGTGTCTCATTTTCGGGATGACGTTTTGCGAAAGGAGCGAGGTGAGATTAGTTGCACACCGTATGGTGAAAAATTTTGCATTTCGAGAAAACCATTTCCGAGTAACTCTGCCATGTTCACGTCTTGGTAAATGAGCTTTCGCAGTGGTAAATAAACTTTATCAGTTTGCTGAGCTGAAAATCCATTCTTTTTTTAAGACATTACAAAGATATTTGACATTTTTTGGCCCTTTATAAAAATTAAAATTATTACTGTCGCTGAGAAAATGGTCCTTATTAATTTTCTTTTGTTAAATTATTAAAAATTATTTTGTATCACAATGGCAAACACCTATATTAAAATAGTATCTGTACTACATCTAGCACAGAAAAATGAAATTGCCGATTTGTGTTATTCCACAAGCAGTTAGTTTCCTCTAGTTTCCAGACTTGTAAATGTCTAGTTTCTTCGAGGCCTTGTAAATTGTTTGCGAGCTTTAAGAGAATTCTTAGAATAGAGTGAGAGTGGAGTTGGAGAAAGCCTCTCACGAGAGCACCAGCGTCGCGACAGTTCGATTAGCTGTACGTGCGTGGACACAGACCGGCCGGGCCGATGGAGCTCGATAGTGCGTCAGTGTATCGAAAAGGCCTTGGCCCGCGTACGGCAGCTGTCGTAAGGGAGCTGCCATCGCCAGCGTCACCAGCACTGCCTCTACCGTCGTGTATGTACCACCAGCACTGTCGTCTACCAACATAACCACATCTTAATCTCGTACTCTCATCCCCTTTACCTTGTTCACGGCCTATTTCTCTTTTATCGCATCCAGATCGTCCTACTACCTTCATATCTCTCACTCATCACCTCCATTCGCCCTACTCCACCTTCGTCCTATTCCCCCGCGTTCTGAACGCCATTGTTTCTATCTACGCTGCCATGTCATTCAGTTGGTTTTCATGACGATCGTCAGTCGCCATGGGGAAGGGACCCCCGGCCTAGAGAGGCCTGGCGCCCGCTCCCCTCCCCATCAGAACCACTTGACTTGGCTTGCGAAGTGATAGCGGCACGCGTCCCGATTTGTCAGATCGCGCGCCGCGGGATCCTCCACCTTGGCGGTGTGTGTTGCGTGGAGCCTGCGTCGCCTCCAAGACGAGGCGCGCACACCACCTCTAGACGATGAACAGACGAATTCGGTACCTGTAGGAAGAACCACTGATTGGAGGGGGTTGTTTTTCCTTTCGGTTGCAGTTTCTGCGTTAATTTGTTTTGTATTCTGTGGTCCGAACATAATTCCAAAATCACATTCAGATGCAACTCTGGTTTTTCCAAACCATTTAATTTTTAAACGGATTGAAGAATAAGTTGGTTAATAAAATAAAGTACTTCACGGTACAAAGTTCACGAAACAGAACTGCCAAGTTAGTTTCCAATACGTTAAAAAATGTTGTAGTGTGGAATTTCCAGTGTTCCATCTGAATGTGATTATGAAGTTATCACGTAGAGTCGTGGTTGTTTTGTGTATATTGTGAAGGCCGAAGGTCGGAGCCTCGTCGCCTGAACTCGAAAATGCGCAGCAAAGAGTCAACTGAGGTGTGTTAGTGAGGTTATAGCCGTGTAATGGCATCGTGTACGACAAATATACGACTGACACAGTGACACTCGCTACAACACATCTTTTCTCCTTCAGCAGTCTGATACCCGTTTGTGACATACTCGCAGCTGTTCCTCGACGCCGTATTGTACTTTACCTTCTGTAGCCACCTAAGTGTTAGCTAGTGTACTTTGAAGCGGTTCCTACTTCGGACTTCGTCTACCCATTTTGGATGATTGGAACATTGACCGCCGGAATTTGGCAATATTCTGATTTCATTGGTATAGCTTAGACCAGTCAGATCCAGCATTTACTTAAACGAGAAACAATCTGACTGTGGTATAGGAAAGGGCGGGCGAGATGCATTAAAGAAAGAAAGAAAGAAAGAAAGAAAGAAAGCGAATTAAATAATTCACTTTATTTTACACTTGAGAAAACAATGTGATGGTTGGCACTGCTTTTTGATAAAGATTTATCAATGTCCACAGTAAGTTCAGTAAGGCAAAGTCTCAGGCACGATTCCAAGTACTTTCAGTGCGATTTCTCGTTTTTCATTTAATTTCTTTGAGATCACAAAAAGCACTTATACATATAATTTGTGTTCATATGTGTACTATATACATAGTATATGTAATGTTTATATATAATACACACACACGTATGTACTGCCAAACACAGATTACATTTGCAGCGAGAATTTAAACACTTTAAGGAAATATTCTTCAGAAATCAGTTTTCAGAAATTTTTAGGGACATAAGTTCAGTTTTGTTTAGTCTGGTAGAATGGATCTGCGTGAAGATCAGAAATTTACAGTTGAAACTTTGAGAACACCTCACTCCCAATATCTTTTGGGTTGTTCAACAATGAATGTTTCAGTTTTAGGGAGACATTCTGAAATGGCTTTGATCCATTATTGTTATTTAAACTTAAAACAGTAAAGATACGATTTTTTCTAATGTTATTAAATTTTTTCATCCAGTCAGAAGGACAAATGCCAACAAAATGAACTTGTTTTCGTAATGTTAGATTAAAACGTTTTATTTCTATTTAGAGAAATAGAAACTCTCATTGACATTAAAAATTAATTCCCTTCCAACGTTTTGAAGATTTATATACTCTAAAAAGAAACCGCTATGCTGAAGTATTAGTGACTACATTATTTTATCGCGAATAAAATTAATTTCGTCAGACTTCCTTTGAACGCTGTGAGATCGATTTTGTGTTCCGTTCCTCGGAATGTTCACCGAGAAAGCGTGCGCACTCCCTCTTACTCGGCACACGCCCTGCATTTAACGACGTCGCGCATCGTTCAAAACCCGGTTTTCGTGATGTAAATGACCAACGATGACTCGGTTAGCCAAGTGGACTTTGGCCCTTTTGACCGATATGAAGAAGGTGACTGATACGCCCTGTCTATGTTAAGATTGTTGCCGCGTTGGAAAGGAACGGTGAATTTGATACGTTTTATTTCAGACAGCTATTATCGCCATCATCTGTTGCTTGCCCGGTTAAATTTAAACATCTGTATAAAAACATCAATGTATGCATCATTGTAGTGCATGAACTAATGATGCAACATCTAATTACTTTTTACTTTCTCACACTTACCGTCAGAAGAGAAAGTTATGTAACTCACACACTAGAAAACGGCGAATTTTTGACAGGAAAAGCTCTTATTGCCTGGCCCTGGTAACAAAAATGTGAATGAATCCTTTTGCTTTATATAGTAAATCACTTCCTTTTTAACACGTGTTGTAGCCAGAATCCATGTCTTGCAGGTCCTTGATACCGAAAAATGGATTGACGGCAAAAAGTGTCTTCGTCTCGTCTGTCCGTGGCCTTGGGTGTTTCATCAAGATATTTAGATTTTTGAGTGTACCTCACATGAAGCGACAAAAACGTAGTTCAAATCCTAGATATTTCGAAAATTGCAAAAGTGCAATTTTTTAGCGTCTTCCTACGACTGTTATATTGAGATTGAGATTTTTTAATTTAAATCTATTCCTTAAATACAGACATTGAATAAGGTTCTTTTTAAAGTTTTCGAAAATATGAGTTGTTTTCTCTGAAACGGCACCAATGTTTTCTTTAAATTTTCTCCTTGTATGTATCAAGAGACGGTTAAAAATTTGGTGGCAGTCCCTTTTTCGGCAAACTCGCCCTATTTTTGAAAATTGCATTAAGTTAACATTGCAAAACTACAGAAATAAAAATTTATGTTTTTGCCTTTGTCAAAGTCTCTTCCAAAAAATAACCTCTTTAAAAAAAGTCTTGTACAGTGTTTATAAAAACAACCGTAGTTGTTGCGTAATTTGGGCTTGAAATAAATGCAATTTATTTTTTCTTCAATTTTTTTCACGGATAGCAAGGACCCGCAAGAGAATGGCGCGGGTCTAATTTTCCTTGAACTCTAAATTTTCGTATATTGCAAATTTAGAAATAATGCTTGAAAGTTTGTGCCGTTGTAGCGTCTCCAGTTTAAACATGCTGTATAGAATGAAATTCGATTCGCGATTATTAAAGAAACCTTGTATTGAGCGTTGTTAGGGTAATTGGTATGAGAGCTTATTTCGGTAATAACTGGTGTTTTGAAATGTCTTATTTTTTATCAGTAAAACATTGATTACTAACATTCCAGTCTGGCCAAACTACTTCTCAAGTTTAAAATGTGTTTTCCAGATAATATAGAGTATGTATCACTCCTAATTGAGTGTCACATCAAGTTGCTCATGATGGTACGGCCATCAGAACGTGATAAAGTATTTTAACGTTGTTTATGGATAGTTTCAAGGATATTAGATACATATTAGCAAGTTAGTCAGTTTTCTTGTAGACCGAACCTACACATGCTGTTAGTACTGTAATAAAGTAGGACATTTTATTCCCTTTAAAATTGGATGTATTTATTTATCACAATCAGTTAAACAGCATTGCCCGTCACGTCCACTGTGCCCGCTCTGTCAGTGAGCATTAAATGCGATATATGCGTTGCGGGTTGCATGATTTGTAAATCTCACTCCCTTCCCACCCTCCTTTCTAGGGATGTTGAACCCCTACAGTATTATTTTCCCCGTTGCAGTTCCCCAGTAATGTATTTCAAGTTTTATTGAAATGGCTTTGTTCCGCCTTTGAGTTGAACTGGAACACAACACACCTATACACTATCTTTTTTTTTTTTTTTTTTTTTTTTTTGTGAATTCATATTTCGACAATGTATTTGTCGTATTTATTTTATAGAAGTCGCTTTAGCGTTATAAATTTTATGTCGATAATTTTACTGCTGCCGTAACGTTGGTAGTTGCCGGTTTATTGGTGTTGTACATTTGAGGCAACGTTTTCACCGACGGTAAAATAAGTAATAATTTTACATGTAATAATAATTATATTTATTATAAGTTGAATATAATATCACAAGCGTGTATTTTTGCACATATTTGGAGAAATGGAAAAATGCAGGTTTTTTTGAAAATCTGTTGCTCGCTTGGTAATTGATTAAGAAAAAAAAGTTTGATTAAGAAACAAAAATTGTAGGAAATTTTATCTTCGTCATAATTGAGCATAATCATTTTTGTACAGTACTTCATGTTAGAGTTACAGAGAAAAAAACGAAAAAAGGTCGAAAATATACGGGTTTTCGAGCCTCCCAGGGCTAGCACTGGGTCTAGGTCGAAAACTTGTCGTTTTACTTAGTTACTAGGTACATACACGTATTGAAAAAAAAGTTATGACCTTTTGCCCGGCAACCCTCTTTTTTCAGTACATGCAAGAGTGGACTAATACGTCACATGCACTTTTACTTTTTTCACGATAAATAAAATAAAATGTCTGTGAATTCTTCCCTAGCGCCATATATTCGAAGCCCTTAGTCCTACTTTTCGAATGTAATGAAACTTAAGCGCTGGATAAAAAGAAGCGATTGGAAGGAAAAAAGTGAGGAAGTTGGCACGCGTCGGTCCGTATAACTGTCAGAAGAGCCTCGTACGCATGCAGGCAGGCAGGCACTTGGATGGAGGGCTTTCTGTTGGTCCGCCGCGCCTCTTAGGGTGCCTAACGCGGTCTAGACGCTCGCGACAGCGTCGACATCCATGTGCTTGGCGCGGCGCGCGAACTACACAGTGAAATATCACATCCCTGCGAAGCGATATTATTGATATGTTTTCGACAATTTGTACATGTTATGAGTAGGGAGTGGAATTTATTGTAATAAAAATAAAAATTTACAAAAATGTGGTTTTCTAATGTGTATAAGAAAATGTAAAATATGGAAAATATAAATTCAGGTTAATGTTCAAATTGCATGATCCTTTGTATTTAAATTAAACATTGACATCACGACATCTCTATTTATTCCAATTTGGGAAGGATTGAGGGAATGCAAACCTTTTGTAATTGAAACATTTGTGCCCTAATCTTTTTTTTAAGTTTATATTTTGCGATGTCCATTGTTTGGTAAGTAAAAGTACACTCGAAGCAAGTCTTAACTATGTCTTTGTAGTACGACCGTCATATTTCCATTGTTCAGCATCGCAGTGGCGTTGTCATTAGATGTGTTAGGTAAGGGTGTGATAAAGGTTATGTGTGAACATTATGGAGTCTCATCTCATGTCGTCTTACTTTGTGCCCGGATTTTCAATGCAATGCAATAAGAAATGAATTATTTCCACTGTCTTCCTTCCGTGTGGCAGAGCCATATTATGACAGCACAAAGCCGATCTTTACCAATGTAGGTTCTCTCAACGTAGGTTGCAGTAAAACATTTCCCGAAGTGTCTGTGTGCGTTTGTATAGTGACTATAAAGTAATGTTCAAATTTTGTTCATTTGTGAGAACCGTGGTATTTTCCTCTTCACATCGGCTTTGTATGTTCCTTGCCGACCACTCTGACGACCACTTCCCGTCCCCACCGCATCCTGGGCTCGCGTCGACACATTACTGTGCGTAGTGAGGATAAACAGCCATATCTGAAGTGTAGTAAAGCGCTCTACGAATCATTGTGTACGATGCAGATACGGTGAAAGATAAAGAAAAACGATTAAATTCGAATTCCAGTTATAAGGATTTCGATGATTAATTGGATTGATTTAAATAACCGAATGAAATCGAATGATTTTTTTAAATCTCTGATTTAAATCAATGTTGTTAAAGTTGTTAAAGTAAATGTTTATTTCAAATCACTAAGAGGTAGAAAACATATTCAGAAATGTGGGTGTAAATTCAAATAAGTAACTAAAAAAATATTCAAAACGAATATAATTTTAAATAACTATATTGTAGGGCAACACAACATTCATAAACTTTCACATTATTAAGTTTCAAATGTTCGTATAAAAACAAGTTTGGTAGCATTTTCAGTTCCCATATGGTTGTTCTTCGAGGCAAATTATAATTCTTGCTTCACCATGCCGCATGAGTTAAGCCATAGCCTGGTAGTACGCGTACATATTTTTTCTTGAACATATAAAGCACATTTATTTCACATTCTAAGGACATATAATCTTTCTTTAGTATAGTTTTTGAAAATCCTTTCTCGTAACTCCAGACGTGGAATGCTGTTTTCAAGCAATCGCAATTAACAACAGGATATTTACAGTCGAAACATAAAGCCTGAAAAAGTCAAGGCGTGGTCCGGAGATTCTGAAAACTCTGAGTGTTATGAAGATTTAAGAAACATTCATCAGTGATATGAATCGGATTTTTTTAAATCATGAGTTAAAACCCTAACTCCAACGCTACGTGGAAAGCGTCATAGGCTCTCAGTTTAGAGCGCTGGAGATCTCATCACCTGTCTGTGAGGGAGTCTGGGGAATACCAGTTTTCTGTCATCTAAAAATCACTGCAGGTAATAATTAAAACGTAGTGGAATAGAAATATTACTTTTTGTGTTTAGTTTAAAACTAATTTAAGTTAATAAAAGTCGAATATTTTTTCATCCTACGATTATTTTTCTTTAAAAACAAGAATGAGAAATTCAAGCTGTGCAGTACAGGTTTTAAAAATGACTACGAGTAAGTGTATCCTAAAACATGGATTGTAACAACAAAAAGGGACCACTTGTTCAGAATAATACACCGAAAAGTTTACAACTAAGACTTGAAACACGTACAGATTTTTTAAAAACTCTACCAGTTATACAAAGCGGTACCCTCGACGTTGGATTCAGAATGCAACTAATCGTAGCGGAGGTGGGTATGGGCATGTGGGTAGCATGGTCAAGAGCATTTAACAGTAAAATTAGGATTATATGCGAAGTTAATCGCCATGTGTGGAAAGTTTTATTAAAAAATAATTCTGTCCATGTAAATGAAAATACTTCATTCCACCGATATTGTGTAAAATTGTGAACTGCGATCCTACGTAAATGTTCGAAATTTCCTCGTAAAATCCACTCTCCGATATCTGGTACATATCGGTTTGTTTTGGCCCAGAAAATTTGCATGAATAGATAACCATATGTAAAGTAGAGAAAGAAAATTATAGTCCCTTCCCTAGTTGTATAATTTAAAAAAATTTCATGTTCAACATTGCAAGTTCTCTTTCAAATACCTATCAAACGTGTTCGTCTGGTTTTGGATTTATTTGATAAGTCATTTGTTCCTCGAGTTCTCTGTACTTTTCGGTGTCGGCTACATCGTCAGAAGTGTAGTGCATTGCGTTGGTAAACAGCAGCGTTTTTTGTCGGGGTAGTTCGGCGTCCGGTTGAATCGAGTTCTGCGCTAGGTCGCGCCGGTAAAGCGTTTGAGGTCTCCCGAAAGCAGGTGTTGCTGAATATAATTAGCGCGGCGCCTGCGGTACGGCTTCCAGCGAGCTGCCGTGTCGGGTGCCCCCTCCCGCCCCGCCCCCACCTGCTCCCAGCAGTTAATCGGTGGCGCTTGCGGCGCGGCGCAGACACGGGCGCGCACAAGCGGAGCAGAGCGCAACCTCTGTGACGCAACGGCTCGGCGGCTGGCGCTCGTTGGCCAGCCCTGGCCGTCGAGGTGCGACCGCCCGCCCGCGCGTTACGCAAGCGCGGCCGCGGGCGGCGCGCGCGGGGGCGGGGCCGGGTGGGGGTGAGCGAGAGGGAGAGGGCATGGTGCACGCGCGCCGCGTCATGATACCGCGTCAAGTGCGTCGCGCGCGCACCGCGAAATGGCAAGGGGGAGGAGGGAGGGAGGGGGGAGGCTCCCGGATGCGCTCGTGCACATTTCGGCGTGGAAGCTGTTTGCGTCGAGTGGGTCACTGGCCGAATTTTCCTGCTCGAGGTCCTGCGGCGCAGGCGGCGTCGCCACCCGCCGCCTGCTTTCTTCGACGCGCGTTTCCTTCTTATCTAGATGCTCGTTCAGGGGCGTGAAGGCTGCGTAGTGTGCGTCGAACCTGTTCACGTCCAAATCTATTGGATCCATTTTCGGGAGAGGTAATCATTATGGCTGTGCACGTTTTATATATACTGACCTATTCACTTTCTCGAGAATTTGATGTGTGTCGAAAATCGTTTTCTTTTCCTCAGTTATCTTACAGGCTTGGATATGTTTGTATTACATGCGTTAAATAAGTAGCAATATCTTGAAAGAAAAAAAACACGCAAATATTCTCGCTGATTTTAAAAATTTATCATTTAAGAAATATATCATTTACCTTCACAATATCATTTAAAAAATTATTTTTGTCAGAATTTGAGCTACCAATACCATGAGTTGATTAAGGACCTAGAGAAATGTGTGCCTCGTGTCCCCAGTTTCTACCGTAGTTACGTGCACATCCGACGGGCAGACGCGAATTTTATCTAATTACCAACCTGTATTGGTTTACCGCTGTCACTTTCTGGCCAGGAACTGGCTTCGGTTTACGTATTTGAAAATAAATTCTTGTGTGTTAACAGATGAAGTAAGGATGTGTCTCATTCTGGTTTCCATTTCGTAAAACTCGTAGAGAAAACTTTCAGGGGGCCACAACTGAATAGAATTTTCCATATATTAAAAAAAAAAAGTTATCGCCAAGACCCAAGGCAAAGGATTCTCTATTGACATTCTCTTACCCATAATTGCTTTCATTGTCAAATCCATGTACCGACTATTAGATGGACACTTCAAGCCAGCATCGTCACAGTGGAATCTTTTAACGTTTCAAAATTGAATCCAGTCTCTTCTCCTTAAGTAGGACATCAGATTTACCAAGCATTTGCTCTCTCGTGCAGTATTCTTATCGCTTGAATTTACTGCAACGGAATACACAAATAAAAAAAACACGTGTATGCCATTACTCTGAAAACTAATTTTACTACTTAACCCAGCAGTTGCATTCAGTTTTCGCTGTAACTCTTCAATGCCTCTCGAGGTAATTGGCTGTCATTTACGGTACGTGCTTATTTGAAAAATTAATGCTGTGAGAATTAAAAGTTGAGACTATCACAAGTGAAAGCGAACGGTCGTTTGCCCCCTCGGCGGACAAGATCGAAGGTTATTTTTGGTATTGCGTTTTTATAATACTTATTTTATGTTACATTTATTACAGCTGTTCGGAAAGTTATTTGCGAAGGGGTTTAGATGGTGACGACCGTGCACTTCAAGGCTGAGAAGATTGAACATTCCATTGTGAATTGGCAATGTCGAGCTTTCGTGACCATTCACAGAGCTAATGGATGGATTACGAAATCTTGTCTTCAGATGTCTTTTGCAGAAATTGAATCTCAGTGCAAGTTTTGTTTAATGACTCAACCTTTTTTGTTTAACGACTTAACCTCTTCTTGCAAAAAGCTCTTTGTGATCTGGGATATGCAGGTTCGTCTAAAAAGAAATTAGTTATGTGTTGATGTTTTATTGGAATTATACATTTGCACACGATTTTCATATTGAACTTTGGATTTTAAACGTCAATTCACCTAATCCTAGTGAATTTTGTTGCTGTAAGGATCATTGTTTGATTTTAATGGCAGATGAATACCAGGTGTTCAATGTGATATGTTGAATACGCGTTCACATTTGAGTGAAATTTGTTCGAGAATTTTCTCACGACATAATACTTGAAAGGAAATGATGTATAAAATCTCATCTATACAAAACTCCGCAAGTGTGCTATTGCTTGATAACGAATTAATCCCCAGGGGTGAATCGTGAAGATATATGGCGAACTAATTAGAAGGTCAGATCTTAGGAATTAATGAAAACAGTAGCCATGCATGCTAGTCTTGCATAACTCGAAAGTGGAGCATTTTTTATGCCATTAAATCACGATTGCGGGTCCGGGGGGGGGGGGCAGAGTTAAGTTTTTATGCTAAACTCTACAAAGGACTCGTTTTGTTTGTGGAGGATTGGTTCTTCCGAGTATCCCACGGATACAAAAAAACTCACTGAATCTGGAAACCTGTGTAAAATTAAATTAACTATTTGTCAATTGTGCAATGTAATTGCACGAACGTCGTGTTAATAATCTCCTAGAAGGGTTTACCCCTGCACAGTTCAGAGCCTGATCGTTCGAAGTTAATACGAGTATGCAGCTATAACTGTCGTACCCACACAATATTTTAAAGTTCGTATAATGTTCGCACGGATTCATCTAGTATTTATACAGCAGTACTATACTGATTAAAAATTCGGTCCACTTCGACTTTATTCTAACAACATTGATAATAATTCATCACACACAGAAACTCTCACCAGACTTTTTCTGTAGCATGTTTTACAAGTATTTTAATTCCTTTAAAATTTCTAACAAAATATAATATTCACGCTGTGTTCACATCGCCAAAAAGTCAATAGTTGTAGTTAAATACAAAAATCGTGCGTCAATTGAAAGCTTAAAACAGTGTTGTCTATCAAATTGAATGTGACAACTGTATCTATAAATATATCAGCTTATATTTCCGCCTTTGACGGGAGTCGATTCGTCTCTTTTAAAAATTGGGAAGAATTTTATTCTTTTGAGTCGCAAAACCTAAACACCAGCCTAACTTCTTTACTAAATACATTTTCATACTTTTTCATAGTAGTATTATCTGCAATAGTGCAAATTCAAAAATAAAATATAAAATAGAAAAATTATATTTGTTGAATCTACTAGTCTGGTACATTTGGTCAGTTTTAACCAGGTTGCTTATAAGACTGTTTCCAAAAAAAATATCATTCTTAGTGCCTTGCATCGTTTATTCTGGATTCGCGAATAGTGTTCGGCGCTCATCAGTCAACAGTAAGAGGAGGCTCCTCATACTTGCGGCGTGAACCGCCTCCAAAGGGTGTCGCGTTCCATGCCAAGTAGATGCCGTTAGGATCCTGCCCGTCCGGCCGTTGGACAACTTAGGAGGCGGATCCGATATCGCTTGCGCTCGGCAGGCACCTTGTGACTGCACAGCTTTTCCTTGGGCGCTCTTTGCCGAATTCTTTACCGATTGATTTCTTGCAGAGCATTTTCCCGCCTTCTTTCGCCTCCGCTACAAGTTTTTCCCTCCCCCCTTACTTGAGCGCGCCCGCGCTCTCTCTGCTGCCTCGCGCCGCTCTGCCTACCGCACGCCACGCCACGCCACGCCACGCCACTCCATTCGATTCAGGTCGTTTCATTTTCATAGCTGCGAACGATACAAAGTGTCAGAACGGGAATATTGTCGATCCGCAAGTACATTACTTGAAAAATTGTCTGCTATTGATTCTGTCAAATATAGGTAACAACATTCATTCTGCTTAAAATATATTTAAAACAAGTTTTGTATGGCTTAATATATTACGTTTTCTGCTTTGTAATTCGTTTTACTTAGCTATGATAGTGCTACAGAGAAACCTTATTAATTTCAATTACTTTATAAAAGAGCAGAACGTCCGTAAGAGTTGAACGATCGACCTTGTGTGCAAGATTAAACTTTTCTTTCTGACACCTGTTAATTGCAGCTAGTATCAATACCCTAACATTGCTAACGAAAATAAAAACGTCCAAACTTTTGGTATCGAAGTACCTATCTCCTTCACACTCGCCGCTTCTTAATCTTCGTCCACTGTCATTTTGCTTTGTTGCTCGTGGGGTTGCTGTCGCGATTGCCCTCTCACGTTTCTAATGTGTTACATCGTTCACGGCGAAAAATGAAGATAAGATGTTGTTCAAGTTCATATGATCTGCCATTCGATTTTGCTAATTAGGCAATTCCATTCTTATTATTAGTGCCCCTTTGATTGATAATCCAGCCTCGCTTTTTCTATGCCAAAAAGTTGTTGATGTACACACTTTTTAGTATTTATTCCTTTAATGAGTGAATCTTTGAGATTATGTATTTTTTTTGACATGTTCATTTTCTGTTCGTTTATCACGCGTGTAATTTGTGAAATGTGCGAACTGTTTTTTTTTTCTTTTTTTCTCCATAATGCAAAACATAATGTTATCCTTTTTTATTACAGAACAGAATCAGCGCCACCCCACAAATACAGTTCCTAGGAAATGAAGGGGTAAGTAATGTTTTAATTTCAACTCAAGTTTTTATTACTAATAAATCTTCCTGCTACATGCGAAATAGAGCTCCTTTCTAAAATTGCCGTACAAGATTGGAAGATAATATAATATCTATGCGTTTTGAAAACGTCTTAGTAAATATAAAAAACAAAATTGATTGTAACGAATAATAAACTACATTTCTAGCTATTGAAAGTTGGTTTTTGAAGAGTAAAGGGAATTAATTCGGAGCAGTAACACCCCGGGTAGCTGTAGAAGTTCAACACGGTCGATTCACTTGATTGCAAATTTGTTCACTCTCAAACCTTCCATAGTTGAGAAAATGTATTTTGATATATTGGTTAGCTAATATATTTTGTTTGCAAACTACTTAATTAGTGGAACAAAAAAACAAAATTTATTTAAACGTGTTGTTGAGCTCACAACGTTAATAGCGACATCCAATATTTTGAGGATTGTTTGAACAGAGTGCGAAAATCCGGTCCCCAATGTGGACACACTCCGAATTTCGACGTCTGGTTAAATCTCGTATTTCCGGGCCTTTGTTTTTCTCGGGCGGTGACGTCAAAGCGCCACAGAACCTCCGCCCGACGCAGCGGCCAATAAAACGACGGAATGCGGGTGATGTAAGGTACCACGCAATAAAGATACGAAACAGAGATATAGAGCGGCCAGGCCTCCGGTTTAGAAGAAGCGCTATTACCCTACAACCGACGAAATTCTGTGATATGTGACGACTTTGCTACTTACTAAGGTTTGGATATTGTATATGAGAGGAATAAAGTGGTTTGAATGAAGTTTGAGCCTGAATGCATCTTAGTTTTTTGAATGGAAATATTGGAAGTGTTACTATAAACGAAATATTGATTTTTATGAAAGTCTTAATATGATTGCACGGTATATACATTTTGGCTGATAATTGATTTTTTCTTTAAGTTATTGTATCAATGTTTATTCATGTTATGGTCTGTAGTTATGAGTGAAGTACATCGCAGGTGTATCACGACTGTAAATTGTGTGGTTTGTTCGTGTGGAGATCGGCAGTTGTTGCGCATTAGGAGGCGTGAAGTGTTGCTATGCGTCAACCGCAGTCACTGGAGGACCTAAACACAAAAAGTGATTCCGGCACTCGTGAATTAATTGATGTTTCCGGACGCGTCAACTGTTATCCTCGTTTGTGTCACACTTGTTGTGAATGTTATATCTCGGGGAGTGGTGCCCCTCCCCGCTGGAGTGAGCTCCGGCGCCGACCTACACGTCGGCTTGAGGGGTTTCCGCCTCCCTCCAAAGGTCACTGCCCCAGCCGAGACAAGCTCTAAGCGCCCGACTGATACCCCGACATGTGTGTAGAGTCTAGTGTGTGCGCGCGGTCATGTATCATCTCGGCTGTCACATTTCTCCAGTGATGTGCATCTACACGTTAACAATGCCCAGGCAAAGGGGGGCAGGACCAATTCTCTTGCCCTCCTTTCCCGAAAGCCAACATTTATTTGTAATTATACTCAATTTGCTCTAAACAATTAGTGCCACATTGATTTGATCACATCTAAAGGAGTAGTGTCATTATGAATAAATACTTTTTAAATTTAAATATTTGTTTGCTTCAAAAATATAAATGGGCCGGGGGAGAGGTTACGAGCTGAGTGCGAAGTTATTAGCGACTGTACAAGAATAATGATCGGTAAATAATGTAGTGCTACATAGGATTTTAGCAATTACAGCCTGCTAGTAGTAGTACTAAAGTACATGAACAAAATGGATACTATAACAATATTATAGTACAAAAATTGCAAATATTGCAAAAAAATGGACACGTTCAGTATTTAAATAGCACGTGATGTAATGAAAATAGTTGCACATTCCTAGAACAGACTTTCTTCTATTTGCTAAAGTTAAGATTCAAAATTGTCTTTATAGATGTTGATTTCTTTATCAAAACGAATCATTCTCCTTAGTGCCCAGAATTTTTTCATAACCATATTCCAATCGGTACTTTTACTATCGTTTGGCCGGTGAATTACGGATATGTCGTGCATACACAGAAACTTTACAGTGATCGCATTTGAGAGGGGGTGTACCTTGTATAATTGAGAGACTGCAGTTTTGTTCAGTTCTTAACCCAGTAATCCATATCTGTTATTTACGAGTAAAACCTTTGAAAGTTATTATTGACCGAGCGTTGGAAGACTTTCGGCTTTCACTAGCCTTCTTAGATTTCCATCGTTTGTAAATGATACGTTGCACTTTGTTAAATATAAGGTTCCTCCAGACTTTGAATGCATTCGAAATCAGTATTGTTCGTGTGGAGGTAATGGAGGTTGTCATTTCTTTATCAGGAGTGTATTTTTTTTTACTTCGAATCGAAAATAAAAAGTTAAATATTACATTGAAACGTGCTATTACTATTAACTACATATTTCTAATATTTTATGTGAAATAATAAATTGTCTACGTAGTCAATATGTAAAAAGATTCATGTAGATTACGTGTAAAAAAACACTCGAAGACGTAAAATTTTAGTTGCAGCATAACACTGCTTTTCTCACATACTGCATCGCATCGCGTTGCGTCAGCGACTTCCGCGGAAATATCGCTCGTCTCGTTCCAGGAACTACTGTGCGCGCGCATGTTAGGCTTACTCGTTTCACACTTTTCCGTTTACGTTATTAGTTATACGCGTTCTGCGTTTTTATCTGCACGCTCGCAGATACAAGAACAGGAAATGAAGCGCTAGGTTTTGAAACTTTCTCGTAGGGCTCAGAATGGAATTTGTGGAATGTCTATTATTTACAAACTTTCAAATTTCAGTATTATCATTTTTTATTACCTAAACGTACGCCATACATTACACGTATTTCTTTCCGAAATATCAGAAAATCGTTTAAATGTTTTACTTACAAACCGTTTAACAGTGGCGGGTGGTCTCTCCCAAAATGGAGATTGCACACGGACGTTTTGTCGAAATCCAATATTTCGATACCAAGGATCCACAAAATGTGGATTCTGACTACATAAAATGAAGGAAGTAATTTACAGAAATAAACATTTAAAGAAAATGTTGCGGAATGTCTGTAATGAAGCCAGTACAACATATTGGAACAAGTTTTATCTACTTTTTGTGAATGTTCAATAGACCTTTCCACAAAAGTGATTATATTCATCGAATGCACATTTTAAATCAACAAACCTATTATGAATGAAAATAAATTTGCTAAACATGATAAACTATCCACTCAATAACGTCAAAAATTGTTCGAACTTGTGTGCTTTTAATAAAGCGCAAATTTGTAGAACAGTTTGCGTATATACGGTTGTATTAGACGAAGACTGGCAAGTGATATTCGCAGAGTACCCCCAGTACAGCCAGCGATGAATTCCCATGAGCTTGTGGCGCTTCCTTTGGTATCAGAACTAAAATGCTCAGAAGTGACAGACAGCTCTCATAGCGATCCGCATGAAGCCTGCAGGCTTGTGCTTCGAAATGTTAAAACCCAAAGAGCGTGATGTTCACACACAGTGCGTTGTCTAGCGTGCAACGAGATGTGAGAGACAGCGCTCGGCAGGCACTCTTTGATTTCACATATTGATATTGCTGCAATTATCTCAATCATTGAATGGTATTAAACAGAAAAGATATATTTACGATAGTGAAGAATGTTTTACGAGGTGAGTTATGTGGAGAGTATGCAACCTAAGCACGAGCTGTCACTACTGTTGTTTGCCATTTTGGTCGAGTAGCTCGTTATTATGAGTCTTGATTTAACTCCATTGACTGTTTAGAAAGATCTTCCGCCTGTTCACGTTGTTGGATTCTCGACCCGATTCAGAAGAAAAGAAAGAAAATATTGCGGAATATCTCTGTAATGGACACATAGTACAACACTGCGTAGATTGTGAAAAATAAAATAAATAATTTAAAAAAAATCAATCGGATAAACAAGTGAATGGTTTCTCTTCTACCCGGAGGGTACATCTCGTAGTTAGGTTCATATGTTTTCGGAAATTATTTCATGAATTACATTTCGTTTTACAGAAATTAAATCTGTTAAAAAATTTAAAAATTCAGAACATGACAGTTTTATTATAGAAAAACTATTTTAATTCACCCACATTTCTCAAAATTAATGTACTTTTCAAGGTCCCACAGATCTGTAGTCTGTGTAACGAACAAGTGAAAGCCATTTGTTAAAAGGGGAAATGTCACATTTTTTCAACGTTTCGAGAAACAATTGTTTTTCCACATCTTCAGGGCTGCAAAGAATATTACAGCAAAAAATCCTATTTTACAAAAGAATTAAAACTTCAAGTTGTCCTATTCTAATGAAACGTTTATTTTATTTTTTTTTAAATGTGTGCATTAGTCTGACAACACTCCTGTGGCTGAATTATCTTCCGACCGAGTTAAACAGTGGGAAATATGTTCTGATTAATTACCTTTTTTGCTTTCTTGCTCATACTTCGTAAGAACACAAAGTTTTGTAAACGTGCGCCGGAAAACGAATTTTGGGCAGAAAAAATCTTTATTGCCAGGCCCGGAACATGAAAAAGTCGATAAATCCTGTTGCTTTATATAATAAATTACAGTCTAACACGTGGTATAGCCAAAATCCAGGTTTTTGTGGGTCCTAATACCGAAAAATCCGCCCAACGTCCGTCCGTCCGCCCATCTGCCAATCTGCCCATCTGCCCGCGGTCAACGATGGAGCCTAAACCGTTCAGTTGATTTTCTCCAAAATTGATATTTCGTGATCGATCTGAACGAACTCAAGTCTTTACGGATATTGTAATTTTTGAGGGTACTTTAAGTACATGAAGTTTCAAAAACATTCAACATTTTCTCAAAAATAACTCCATATTTTTTGATTAAATATTGTCCTTGGATGGCATAAAGGACGCTTAAGAGAATGTGGCAGGTCTCACGTTTGTTGAAAACTTTATTTTTCGAAAATTGTAAAAGTGCAATTTTTTGTGAGTGTCTTGCTTCAACTACAATATTGAAGATGTTTTTCCTAAATGAAATCCGTTCTTTAGAGACAGATCTTGAAATAAGGTCACGTTCAATGTTTAGAAAATGAGTGTTTTTCGTGTATTTTTGGACGAAATATAGACAATTTATTATTTTTTAAGCATTTTTTCTTCAGTATTTTTCCACTGATAGAAAAGGCGCTTAAAAGAATGGCGCGGGTCTCATTTTCCTTGAACTGAATTCTCGAAAATTGCAAATTTAGAAATAACGGGAGAAAGTTGTATTGATTTTAAGCACTACTAGTTGTATTGAGGTTAATTATTCCATTGAGTTTCTATTCCATTTTAACCTAATACCGCTTGATGTTGGAACATCTTCCACGGAATTAAGTGAATTTATGCTCCATCCCGACTGTCACTACCCCACGTCATTCTTACAAACACATTTAAAATACATATTGAGGCCAAAAGCAGTTCAATTTTTCTTCAAATCAGGAAGTCACTTTACTTCAAATCGGGCACCTCGTTCTTTGATAAGTGCAAGAACAGTATCTTCTTTAGATATGTACTGCTCTTCTACTCAGGATTTCTAGCGTCTGGCGACTCGGGCTGCTCACAGCTCGGTTCACATTTGTTAATTGCCAATCGTACGGTGCTGATGTAATTGCTGATCGTACGGTGATGATTCATTCTACTTTCGCATGTAATTAAGTAGCAGGTTGAAGTAAGTTCACACAAATGATCTGTGCCATAAATAAAATAAATTCTATTAAATTTCATTGTATATCTAAATGCTAAGACAATCGAAATTTACTTATGTCACAAACTTTTTATATTCAGAAAAAGATCTTGCTGCGACAACTGACACCGGTTGAGCAAACTCGGGAGCAATCCTTTCTTCTAATGGTAAATCATTAGGAATTGTAGCCATTAAAATATCTGGATTTTTGTCCAGCAGCACTTTTCAGTTGCCCCTCCTTGCTATTTCTTCCAGTTTCGGACTTTTTACTTTGCTCATTTCTACAACGCTTAATAAAACAACTTAAGAGAAATAGAATGTACATAGAAAAGCGTTTTTCGAGACACCTTACTGTCAAGTTAACAACAGCAATCAGCTGCCAATAGTGCAACGTCTGTTCGGTTATTACGCGAGTTTTGCGGCGCTTTGGACGGACGGACGGACGAATGGCCGGACGGACGGACGAATGGCCGGACGGACGGACGAATGGCCGGACGGACGGACGAATGGCCGGACGGACGGACGAATGGCCGGACGGACGGACGAATGGCCGGACGGACGGACGAATGGCCGGACGGACGGACGAATGGCCGGACGGACGGACGAACGAACGAATGGCCGGACGAACGGACGAACGAACGAATGGCCGGACGAACGAACGAATGGCCGGACGAACGAACGAACGAACGAATGGCCGGACGAACGAACGAACGAACGAATGGCCGGACGGACGGACGAACGAACGAATGGCCGGACGGACGGACGAACGAACGAATGGCCGGACGGACGGACGAACGGGCGAACGAACGAATGGCCGGACGGACGGACGGACGAATGGCCGGCCGGACGGACGAATTTGTGTTGCTCGTTCTGCACCGGGGTCTTCAGCAGAATGGGCGTCTTGTGAGGTCGTGAAGAAGCGCGTGAAGAAATCGCATATTTCACCGTCGCAAAACGGATGCGGAGGCCGCGTGTTGTTCTTCGCGGGCGGTTTCTACGGCTTGTTTGGCAAACACCACGCGGCTGCGCGCTGCCGTCGCCCGTTGCCCGCCACACGTCCAGGGCGCCTGAACCTGTCCACCGCGTGGGAGTCCAGCAAACGGCTCTCTGTGAGCTTCGCTGCTCAACGTTATGCGTGTGCTTTACGCCTGAAGCGCAGTCACCAGTGCGTTAAAAGCTTTGCATGGAATGTGTTATTCTGCATCCTAGGTAAACTAGGATTACGTATTTATTGGTAAAATTTGTAAAAATGCATGTAAGTGAGGTGATTTAAATGAAACCGTAGGTACCGAGGGGAAGGATAGGCAAACCATCATACGGATAAGAAAACACTTTGTGAGGCGTTCTCATCCTCACGTGTTATCAATTGGAACATCACGATCTTGACATTCCTAAAGTTCAAAAATGTGGATGTTAAATTCAACTTTAGTATTTGACTTACGAAGAGTGAACGTTCAAGTACTTTTATAACTGTATTGATATATTTTTTAATCGTAGGCTTCGTATCGTAATTTTTAATCGTAGGCATTCAAGTAATGCTAATGAAAAAAGTGTAATTCTCTTACGAGTATTAATGCGTCTGTGAGAAAACGAACAAAACGTTTCATTTTCCACGAACGAAAGGCAGAGGTGAAGTTTGTCAATGGATCTTCACGACGAAGGTTTGGAAGCTTTTTAAATTTATCGCCACTTTCTCCATATGACAAAAAATTACGAAAAAAGTGGATTATCAGCTCCTCTTTATCCAACAACCTCAATTATACAATGGAGCTTGTGAATTTTCATTGGTCTCATGATTGTAACTGGCCTATCATGTCCATTTGTTGTTGTTTTCAGTGATACGTTTTGATTTTAGACACTAGCAATTACATTTGGGGATTTTCTTGTTTACAGCACTTATCGTTCCCATCTAGCAACGAAACGAGTCACCGTTTCACATTCAACCTCACCAGCAATGCGGACATCGAGGGGCCCCAAGGCAGCTTTGAGTGCATCCAGCAGAACAGCACAAAGTGAGTGTCGACGCATTGCGCTCTGGCGTTGTCGCATGGAGCCTGCGGCGAAAGAACTCTCGAGCCCATTTAGGAGAAGAACTTCGAAGACGGGGTGTCGGAGCTTATTCTAAGACCACTCGACATTAATGTACTCCCATGAGAATAGGGAAAACAGTCAGCCGTCGTGAAATGTAATATTGTAAAATACATACAACTTAAGTAACGTACAAACATGTAGTAAGAACGATAGTGCAAGCATGGCAATTTTTAAGTTTCGTAAAACTCTTTTCGGCTTTCTCTTGTTTCTCGTGTCTCGTTGATACTGTTGCTTTTAGGCAAAGTCTAATTTGCGAAATTTCAGGAGATTAACCGAAAATTATACAATTTCCATGTTTTACAGGCACTTTGTAAGTTTTGTTTGTAAATATGTTTTACAGGCACTTTGTTCAGTAAACATATTTAAAGTTTGGGGCCATTTCTGAGAAGCTTTTCAAACAAAGCTCTCTCCCGACTACAAAAATGCCCATTTGCGGCCAGATCGTTCAGGGAATATCCATTTTGGAGAAAATCTAGGCTATAATTGAACATTAGTGTAATTCACGGACGGGCGTTTTGGACAGAGGGAAAACTAACAGTTTTTGGGGGGAAGTGAAAAAGAAAAAGTTCTTTTCGGAATTAGGGGCCCCATTTCATCAAATTCCATATAATTCCATATTTCTGTTAAAATGCCTGCATTGATTTTTCTTTATTACATAACTTTCTCTGTACTACGTACGTATTCCGTAAGAAAGCGGCGGCGTTTCCCTACGTGCACGATAGCAGGCGTGTCTCGTGCGAATGTCGTCGCGCTCGGTTTTATCGCATAGCAGAAAATAGACGTTCTTTACTGGAACTTGGAGTGAAAGCTGTGCATAACTATCGGGTTTTTGAGCCATCCTCGACGCGTACGAGTCTCTCTCATAAGGGAGTTCGAGACATATCTTATCCCGAATGAGCCTTTAATTCGGTCTATGATTATACCAATTGAATGTGCAGTCCGCAACGTTTAAGTTGAAACAAAATGGTTAATTGCCTGAAATGATTGAGTATCATTTCTGTCCCCCTATTCGATTATATTCTAAGTGAAATGACGATGCAATACAGTATTACGATCTCCAAATTTGTTTTCATTGCATCTCTTTTATACCTCATTCCAAACGGTAAGTTCAATAAATTACATTAAAGGAATCGTATTAAGAAAAAAGATTGCATGCTGAAAATTCTCTCGTGTTTTAGTTTGTGTTTCACTGATGAGAGCAATTTAGAACTCACGTGATACTTCGTTGTTTTCGATGAATGTTCCACTATCAATTATTGCATTTAATTTATTTTACTTATCAAAAAAATATAATCGAAAATTTGCTGCTTTTCGTTGTGTTCACGGAAGAAAAGAGATAAGCTTGTATTGGATTGATTGATTTTTTCGTGTTTCCGGGAGCGTCAACTGCTTAGGTCATTAGTCCCGTGAGTGTAGTGCATGTTTTTTCTCGGGAGATGGCGGTGATCTCCCCGCTGGATGGCGAGATCCGGCGCCGACCTCCCGTCGGCTAGTGGGGTTTCCCCCTAACCAGGACTCTCCCACCAACGGGGCACCGCCCCAGTCGGGACAAGCTCTAAGCTCCCGACCGGTCTCCCGGAATATGTGGTAGTGTAGTGCATGTTAGTGTGTGTGTGTAAGGGGAAACGATAGGACAAGGAAGAGGAAGGACAGATCGCGCGCGGTCCGTGGCCCGTTTTGTAGGGTACTGCTCCGGCATTCGCCTGGTGTTGATCGGAGAAACCACGGAAAACTACCGATCAGAGCAGGCAGCCGCTAGAATTCTCCTCCAGACAGCGATTGAATTCGATCTAGCTGAAAAGCTTGTATTAGACTGACAATTCTGTGATTTGTTGTCACTCTCTCACTGCCTTTTGATTTACGCGAATACGAGTGTCGTAACGGGGGCATTAGTTCGAGGAGACAACCGTGTGCGCCTGGAGCTGGGCGAACGCCTTCCCGCACACCTGTTCAGAGCGCTGGCGGGGCAGGGATCGGACGTACCGGTAGGCGATCCGCCCCCGCCCGCCCCCGCCCTCCCCGCCCGCATCCGCCCTCCCCGCCCGCATCCGCCCCCCTCCGCCCCACCCCGCCAGCCACTGGCCGCCCTACCCCGCCCGCCACAGCCCGCTCGACTATCCCTAGCCTTTGCTGCTGCCAGAGGCGCCCAGGCTCCTCCATCGCCCGCTCCTGCCTTGCTGTCGCCGCCTTCACCGCGCTGACTCAAGCACATCGCTGCGGCGGCGGCGGCGCCCGCGAAATGTTTGCGTCGCGCGGACCTTGATGCAAGGTCATCCATGCAGCGCGCCAAGTTCTCGCGTCGTGTCGTGCCCCAGCGCTGCCGCCGCAAACGCGACCATCACTGCGTACTTTGTATGCGCGCGGTGTTTTCGAACCCCGGCTTTTTTTCGTTCTTTCTCATTCATGTTCAATTGTGGCGCATGCTTACTTGATCCGTAAGTCGGATACTACTTGTGAGCTAGTAGTTGCTTGTGCATTGACGCCGTATATTATAAAACAGGAAGAATGTAAAAGTCGATATGATTGTAAAATATTCCTCTCAATGTTTACTGGATTTGCATATGCTTTTAATCTAAATTTGTCGATTCGTGTCCCAAAGCCGCCTTAATAGCAGTATCTAGAGACTGAGAAAATGTCTGAGAAGTACGCCGAACACCAAAATCAAATTAGATTAATTTTAGGTTTGGAGATGGCCATTCCTTCTAATGAATATCTTGTTTTTGTAGTAAACATTTGTTTTTGTTTTTTTTAAATAGTCGATTATTTGTGGTGCATGACAGTTCTAAAATTCTTCTCTATTGTTCGTGAGGGTAACATTTATTTCTGACTTCCGTATCCTCCCTCCTTGAGGTTAGTTTTCACCACATGCATCGTTTGGATGAAAATCCGAACTTGTGGGTTATCTTATCGCTAGACATCGTGACTCAAGGTGGTCAATGAATGAACGTTTTGCGCACGTGTTACTTAAGATACACTCGGGTTGAAAGTTTATTTGGAAGTGCGAGGAAAATGCCAACGTGGACTCAAAACGTTACTTTCGTACTCATATATTTACAATCTTCTTTGGAAGGACTAACTTTTCAATAGGTAATTTACCTATTGAAAAGTTAGTCCTTCCATATTGCTCAGTTCTTTCGTAAAGAAATTTTGCTTGTTTGCAAATAAGGCATGCTGTGTTCATCGCAAGAAATATGCGTTCAAAGCTACCCGTTTCGCCCCCACAGGAATGTTCGTAGTGCATAAGTGTGCATTGAAACGGGGAAGTGATTTGAATGTTCCCGCGAAGCCCTCCAACACTTCTGCAGAAATGGTTTAAACATGGTATTGGTATATAAATATATCTGGGTAATACCGTATGAAATGTCGTAAAAAACACGCAACCCCCTCCGATTGGTGTACAGATATTTTGACTTGGTCAATGTGATGTGAAAAAGGCTAGAAGCATCATTTTTAGTACATACGTTTAACCTTTGCCCTTGTTTTTATTTATACAGAAAATTAGTAAAATTTCTTAGCATATTAGAAGAAATTCAGAAAAAATTGAAATCTCACGCGAAAATTCATTAGTATAATATAAGAATAATGTTTCTTCTAGGAGTAAATGGTTCAAAGAAAAGGTTTTTTGCATTGAGCCTCATTTCATTTGCTTTTCATACCAATGTTTGTACTTCCGAATTCCAAAGTGCAGTTTTTTTCAAACCTAAATTTCCAAAAAGAGTAATCTTCGATTTTCGAGTTTTTTGACCCAAAACATTATACAAACTAAATGAGATAACGCCCCCTCCCAAAAAAATTCGCATGAAATTTCAGAAGTTACGGGTGTTTAAAGTAGATTTTTTCAAATCTACTTTTAAATAGTGTACATATTTTTCACAAAGTGTGATAATCTTCACAAAGCGCGATATTTCTAGAACAAATTGTATTGATTATTAGTTGATGTAACAATATTGTTAATCATAAATTCTGTAAATATTTCCTTAATCTAAATTTGTTAATGTTTGTAAATTAAAAATTAATGTTAATCTATACATTTCCATAACTGTTAACGTTCTGAAAGTTCTGATTGTGATCAAAGCATACAATATTTTATACGTCCTCAGAAATCATAAAAACACGTTAGGTATACGAAAATTAAAACAAAAGTAAATGAAACGATTAGAGCTAATGTTATCGATAATATATTCATCATCACATTGAACAAGTCAAAAAAATTGTAGACCAATCGGAAGGGGTCATGCTTATATATATATATATATATATATATATATATATATATATATATATATATATATATATATATAAAAGAGAAGCAATACCTTCTTTCTCCCCTAATAGGTGAAAGGAGCGTAACGAAATTTGCGTGGTCAGACGGAAGAGCAGGCCTCATGGCCTGAGTCTCGCCACGTAAAATAAGGCATTCATTCATTCATATATATGGTAGACGTTTTGCGCTTTTCTTTGCATCCTATCCAAATGGCAGGATAAATTGATTGCAACATGAATCGAAGTGAAGGAAGTATCGAAACGAAGTGAAGGAAGAGAATACGTTTCTTACTTGAGTAAATGAGACAAGGAATTAAAGTTGACAGCGTCACTCCGGTTTACACTGTCAGTAGAGGAGCAAGAAATACATCGTTTTCAGCAACGGACTTATTCACATTTGGATTGGCCTTGTATTTTTCTAGTATAATTAAGGATATTTTGAAGGGTGGCATGCTTTGCTCGGGGTTAATTATTCTAGTAGATGAGAATTAGTAGATGAAACAACTGATTTTATTAAATTGCTTGGTAATGACCTACTTGGAACCCTTTTCCAAGGTGGCGAAATTTGGCACGGCTAATGCCGTTGTGCGGGTTTTGTTTTTTGGCACAGTTGTCTGCTGACACTAAATATTGTAATTTTGAGGTCCTGACGCGACACAAACTCAGCGTTAACTGTCTGTTCGTCCATAAGATAATTCATACTTACAACTCAATAGAATCCATTCTTGATTACATTAGTACTAACACTATCGAAAACGCTTTAATATTCAAAATCCGATTGTGTTTATAGTAGATATCAACTAATCACTAACTCTCCACATATGTCCAACTTCGAAATTTTCTGCTACTGATCTCTGGCTGTAGCTCATTGCCAAATATTGATTCGTCAAAATGACCTATTGAGTTATTACGAGTTTGTAAATCGTGGAAATTACAACAAAATATAAATCATAGCCAGAAGTACACAAGTCACAAGCTGATGCCGTCTCTGACGCTGACGCTCAGGTGAAATCTGGAGTTAGTTTCAGGAGTTGGGCTATAGGATGCAGGGTGACCAGCGAGCCCTGAATCCTTGATAACCGAGGGAAAAAACGGGAATTTTGGGAGAAAAAAATCGGGAAAGCCCGGAAATTTGATTTGAAAACCGGGATTACTCGTTATTTTCAGATTTACCCCCAACAAATTCACATACGGCATCGTATTCTGTAAATGTTTGATTCAACCAAGTACATGAAAACGGCGAGTAAAAATCGAAAGACGTATGAAAAGTGCCATATGTATGCTTGAGGATTGCGTATTAATTGACTTGCCCATCACACAACTTCAAACACTGCCGCGTGTGTATGCGCAGCATAGGCAGAGTATCATGCGGATGTCAAAATTACATTCCAATCACCAAATCTTTATTATGGGGCCCTGGTATCCAAAAAGTGGAGAAATTTGGCGTGTTAACTCTTTAACTACGGGAGTTCGTATCCCAGCGAGGGAGAAAACATTTTTGTTGGTTGGAAACACGTAGGCTTGTGTACGTTATATTGTGTATTGTGTATGTTGTATTATGTAACAGTTACAAGTGATGCGAGAAAGTATGTGGTGTTGGAGAACTACCAGTTAACTTTAAAGTAACAAACATGTCGCTTTCATCTTTTGTCAAGATGTATCTCACTATTGTTTGCAAGCTCAGTTTGTAAATATACCTGATAAGATCCTGAAGTAAAATTATTCTCCAGATCTTCCTGCATTGTTTATTTGTTCACTGAATACATTTTTATATATAAAATGAAAACTAATGCCTGTAAAACCAATAAGTATAGAGCATGAAAATGAATAGGTACTCTAATTGTTAATTATGTTAATCAATACGAATTATTTGCTGTGTAGAATGTAACTTTTTGCATCTCGGCGAGTCGTCGGTCGGATACTGCATCATTGGGGCACGCCCCCTGTTTCAGGAACCTGGAGAATCTGGGGGCGCTGCAGTGCAAAATGCGCATTCAGGCCAAGGACGACGTGTACGAGGCCACTCGCCACAGGATGGCCGTAGCGGAAGAGGCGCAGAAGAAGAACCGGTGAGTTGCGGCCCTTCCTTTGGGTGTTCGCTGTCGTATCCACCCCGTCCTTTTCTCTCCTCATCCCTTTCTCCATGACTGGCTCTCAGACACCTGAGATTATTAACCTAGTTTCTGGCGGCCTCATAACAGTTGATCAGAGCTTGAAATTATAGATTTTTTTTCTTTTGACAAGTTTCTCAAAAAGAGGATTGTAACTTAAGACCAGTATTTCTAAAATAGTTGGTAAGTCCTTGAGGTTGTGACCTCTCTTTCTCTCTCTTTCTCTATTTCTCTCTCTTCTCTCTCCTCTCTCCACAGCGGAGATAAATTGGCACGGTATTGGTGTGGTCTCTTCCTACACACGTTACAAATCGTGCTCACACTTAGGTGAAAAAATGGCTTCGCTTCTAGCGCGAAATATACCTCCTCCGCTAAACCGTATTTTTCTCCCGTACCGCTGTTCTAGTTTATTTCATTGCCAAAAAATTAATTCCGTCCCGTTAATTTGTATCGGAACGGTGAACTGGAGAACAGGCTGCAGCTGCCCTAAGTCGTTCCACTCTACCCTGCCCATACCGACTAGGATGGGTCAGCGACCTCCGTTCCCACTGCAGCGTCTCTGCCGAGGAGGTCTGAAGAGGAATTCTTGTGGCAGAGAGCTCTGGTCGGTAGTTTTCCTTGGTTTCTCCGTTCCTTCATCATCCTGTCCCCTTTTCTCCCTTTCATACACACACACACATTCATGCACAGCGTTATGTCGGGAGCCTAGAAAATCCCTGCTGGGGGCGGTACCCCTTTGGCGAGAGATACTTGGAGGGAGACTCCGCGCAATCCGATGCACACTGAGAGAAAAGCCCGAAAAGCTGGCCAAAAGCCTCGAAACGAATTTCTATATTTCTGCATACTTGTGTCGCGTACCATTTAAAAGATGATAAAATTCTGCAAAGAATGCTGTTAATTTTGAAAACGTGAGTCCACTGACATCGTTTCAAAGTTTCCTAAAATTCGCTTCTCATAGGTGTAATCTCAAAGGCTGTTTGCAAGCGCGGCGTTACATTGTTCAATAAACATTAGTAACATTTCGGAAAGTCTACATTATTCTTGTGTGTGTGTGTGCGTGTGTGTGTGTGTGCGTGTGTGTGCGTGTGTGTGTGTGTGCGTGTGTGTGTGCGTGTGTGTGTGTGCGTGTGCGTGTGTGTGCGTGTGTGTGTGTGTGCGCGTGTGTGCGTGTGCGTGTGTGTGTGTGCGTGTGTGTGTGCCTGTGTGTGTGTGTGTGTGCGTGTGTGTGCGTGTGTGTGCGTGTGTGTGCGCGTGTGTGTGTGTGTGCGCGTGTGTGCGCGTGTGTGTGTGCGCGTGTGTGCGTGTGTGCGCGTGTGTGCGGGTGCGTGCGTGTGCGCGCGTGTGCGTTTTATGTCTGGTTAGTAATTGACACTTTCTTTGTTTTGGTCGTGAGCAATTTTTATTTGAAGAAAGATATATTATCGTCGCATTTTTGAAGTAGTCACAGGGAGAACGTTAGAAGTTACACGAACTGCCGCAATCTTTCATATTTTGAAATATCAATTTATATATCCTTTAGTAATTATGAAGTGTCGAATCCCAGTACGTGACTATTTAGCTGCTAATAGGACAACGAAAAACATCTCCAAGGCGATGTTCAGACACATTAATGGAATATCAAAATCCGAGACCCAACTTAACCTTTGCCCTGTAAGCCTGTAAATTATATCTGAGAAGATTGTTGTTCTTGAAGGTTTGATCCATATTATTACTTATCACAGCATTTGTTTCAATTGGTAACTTTCTAATTTCTTTTAAAATAGCTTCAATTCTGTTACAATTTTGTATTTAAGTGGGAGAAATGAAGTGTATCACCTACCGGTTTTTTTAAGTAAAGTGGTCGTCCATTTGAAATTAGTAGCCAAACAAAATATATTTTGTTAGATATATCGAATCTAAATATAAATGAAAGGGAATGTGCGTATGTCTGTCGCATATTGTCGCAAAAACTACTCGACTGATTTCGCTAAAACTTTTACACTTGGGTCTTTTTGATAGTATCGGGAGTATTTAAAGAGTGGTTTGAATTAAATGGGGGCGTTGTTGATGAGGACTAGTTCGCTCAGTCTACTGAATAGACACGCTAGGCAACCCGCCGCAACATCAAGTATTAAGCGCGTGACGGGCTGCATATTCTGCCCCTGCGATTGTGAAATATCGGTTGGAATTTTGACACCTTATATTATTTGAACGTTATCTCTGACAAGTAAATCAAATTTCTCTAAGACAGTGTCACGGCGTACGCTTGCCCAAACTTGAGAGGTTAACAATTAGATAGTTGACTATTGGATACTTCACAACCATGCCCAAATCAGGACGTAGAACAAACCCATACACACGAGAAAGTCTTTCGTCTATTAAAATTTATGCAAAGCATAGCGTAAAACGTGATTAACAATCTCGTGATTAACACCCAGTAGAACGTAGTGTAAAACACTGCAATAGCGAAGCATTGTTGGGTCCACTAGTAAATTACAAACAAATTAAATTTTTGATGTATTATAGACTACTTTTTTCAATTTTTGAAAGTTTTGTGAATTTGACTTCAGATTCGAATTCAGCGGCCCCCAAAAAACACGTAGTTAAAATGTATGTACAATTAGCACTTTGTTTGATTTTCGGTAGCTTTGGGCCCTCCTTCCTCAGTGCGCGATATGTAGGTTGCCTTAACTCACATTTTAGTGGGAAGAGTATCGCCACCTCCTTGGCTACAACATGCACTACACTCATAGACCGAATGATGGAAATGGTTGACGCGCCCGGAAAAACACCAAATTCCCACTCATTGACAATTCGCTCCCCCCTCTCTCACTGTCTCACTCATCTTCTCGCTGTCTTTCTCATTTATCTTCTCGCTGTCTTTCTCATTTATCTTCTCGCTGTCTTTCTCATTTATCTTCTCGCTGTCTTTCTCATTTATCTTCTCGCTGTCTTTCTCATTTATCTTCTCACTGTCTTTCTCATTTATCTTCTCACTGTCTTTCTCATTTATCTTCTCACTGTCTTTCTCATTTATCTTCTCACTGTCTTTCTCATTTATCTTCTCTGTCTTTCTCATTTATCTTCTCTGCCTTTCCCATTTATCCTCTCACTGTCTTTCTCATTCATTCTATCCTCTCACTGTCTTTCACATTCATTCTATCACTCACTCTCATTCGCTCTCGCTGTCCCTCTCATTCGCTCTCGTTGTCCCGCTCATTCGCTCTCGTTGTCCCTCTCATTCGCTCTCGTTGTCCCTCTCATTCGCTCTCGCTGTCCCCCCCTCTCTCTCTCTCTCTCTCTCTCTCTCTCTCTCGTCTCACTCTTTCTCTCACGCGCGTCCTCACTGTCGCTCTCTTGCGCGCGCTCTCTCACTGTCTCTCTCTCTCTCGCACTGTCACTGTCTCTCTCTCTCGCGCGCGCGCTCGCGCTGTCACTGTCTCGCTCTCATTCTCTTGGTTCTCTGGTCGCAGGACTCGGGAGATCAAGCCCGGCGGCCCCGGCATCGGCAAGAAGGTGAAGCTGACGCCCGGGGCGCCCCCGCGGCGCAGTTACGAGCCCCCCTCCGCCGCGGCCGCTGCTGCTGCCGTCGCAGCCGTCGCGGCGGCGCAAGACACCCTCTCTCCGGCGCTGAGGCCGTCCTACAACAGCGCCAGCGGCCTGAAGCCCTCGGGCGGCCTGCCCAACGGCTTCCACAACAACCACCACGGCGCTCACCACCCCAACGGCGCCGTCAACGGCAGCGCGGCGCGCGGCGGCCCGCTCGGCCACCGCCACCCCGGCAACCCCGAGCTCATGAAGAGGCCCATCAGGTGAGGCAGCCCGTGGAATCAGTGATGGAGCTCGAGTGCAACATGAGTACACTTTAAATCGCCCTTTTTAAGAAATATTTACATCCATTATTCTTTTCTTTGATAAAATGAAGCCTTCGGTGGGTTCGATTAAAACTGTTACAGAAGTGATCAATACGCGGGTTCTCTGAAATTCAGTGTTTAAGGTTGTCCGTTGCTAATGTGAAGTTGGTGGGTTAATTACGAACTGGACTCATTTGCTGAACGGGCACTATACACTTCTTATCAATCAAATTGTATCATTCACGTCCAATTCTCATTACTAAAAAGATAAAACTAGAAGTGCAATTCTGAAAATGATGGATACATAAACTTACTCAACCCTTTCTTCATACGTTTGTTTCACTGAATCACTTAATTTTCTCATGATCTTCATCGGTTTTATTTTTAAACTGTGCTATTTCTGCAATCATTAATCCTTTCCTACCCACATGCTTTTGGATATTAATTTAAACTCGACAAAATGTACATCAGGGTCGAATGCAGTTGTAATTTGGAAAAGTTGGGCATCAATATGTGCCCGCCAATTTCTACTGGAATCACCCAAAATTCAAGAGTAAATGCAAAATGCATTCTACGCAATGCAAACTTCCCGCTAAGATGTTTGCTGCAGATGCACCAAAGAATGAATTAGAGCCGCCCAGAACGGTGTAAGAAGCCACTTTGCCAAGCATTGATTCAGTATTAAAGAGGGAGTAGTTAAACTAAGATTTAGCAGCCATTATTGTTAAAAATTTAATCCATCGATATATTTAATTTAAACTGGAAGTAACTATAAAATGTGAAGAAGTTACACCATTCTGTTAGTAAAGCCAACAAAGATCTAATTGCATTAATGCAATATGCAGTGAAAATGAAAACTGTAGTCACGATGTTCTTTTTCCGAAACTTCTTCCTATGAAATTCCCAAAATAATTGCTAAACTAAAAAATAAATATTCAGCTGGTTTAGATGAATTCACGGATTCTTTGTTAAAGACTTGTGTGCCTGCCATTGTACACCCATTAACTCACATATTCAATGCATCCTTATACACTGGAACGTTACCTGATATTTTCTAAACAGCTAAGATTAAGCTCAACTTCAAAAATGGCAACAAACCTGAAATTCAAAATTATCGCCCAATTTCTCTTCTGTAATTTTTTTTTCTTTTTTTTTTTTTTTCCAAAAATATTAAAGAGACTTTTTTTACGTACGAATGGAAACCTTTCTCAGTAAACGCGACACGCAATCAGATTGCCAACATGGATTTAGAAAGTCAAAATCTACGGAAACAGCCATATTTTCTTTTCTTAAAGATGTCGCCTCATCATTGGATCAAAATGAATCACCTATTGGATTATTTTTAGATCTCTCAAAAGCATCTGACATCATTGATCATGACATTTTACTTTCTAAATTACATTCATATGGAATCAGTGGTATTGCCCTGTATTGGTTATGTTTGTACCTTAAACAATGATCTCAGAAAGTGGCAATACCTTACTGTAATGATGGAATTTTTAGTACACACCTTTCGGACTTTTTGCCAATTGCATGTGGAGTTCCTCAGGGATTGATTTTAGGCCCTCTTCTCTTCTAACTACGTAAGTGATATGCCCTCGACGATTCGAAATGGAAGAACAGTTCTCTTTGGGGATGATTCGAACATTCTTTGCAATAAAGAAACCGTAAATGGTTCAATATCAGGTGTGTCAAATTGGTTCCAAAATAACAAATTAATAGTAAATGAAAAGAAAACTGGTTTAATGCAGTTTTCCATTTCAAATAAACAATTCTGTACTCCAGTGAAAATGAACGGTGTACCATTGACTGATGTTAAGGCAACAACATTTTTAAGTCTCTCAATTCAGTCAAACCTTAAATGGAACGTCCATTTAAATGAATTGAACACAAAATTAAGTTCATTGTGCCATGAGATATGGCATAATATTCTGGAGAAATACATCTTATAGCTCCCAGACTTTTAGATTACAAAAAAGAATTGTACGAATAATAACCAAATCCCACCCATGTGATTCTTGTAAGCCTCTCTTTATTAAACTATGAATTTTCCCATTACCTTGTCTGTTTATTTACGAATCAGCGGTTTTTGTCAAAAATGACTTGCTTTAAGGGTGGGAATATATTTTCAGAAAACGCCGAAGTCTATTACTATAACACTCGACGTAGAAATAATATTCATCAGGCGACAGTATCAACAGCTCATTACAAAAAGTTCACATACAATACATGTACATTCTTTTTCAACATTTTGCCAGATGACATTAAACGAGTAAATTCGATAGAAAAGCTTAAATCCCAAGTGAAATTATTTCTGCTGCATATCTGTTTAACAGTTAGAGACCTCACAAGGAAAGTAACATGAATTTTAACTGTGATATTTAATGCATTATTTACCATTTGGAGTGTATAAATATAAACAACCTGTAACAAGTATTGTACCGCAGCCTCCGGGTCAATGACCCCCATCTCGATCAGGGTTTTCATCCAGTTTCCCTGATCCATTGAGCAAATGCTGATGTGGCCCCTTGTTTTGCTTCTGGACATAAATGTAACTTCATTATCTGTACACGTCTTCTAGAATTCAGTAGGACATATGGTTATTCGAATTATCATTTCCATGTTGTTGCGGCAGAAAGTATTATTCCTTGACAAAGGACATGATGGATAAGAGCCCAAAATTTATTGCTGATTTATCCTTGGAGATAGATTGTATTACATCGGAACTTTGTTGTGTTTTTTTTGTTTTTGTTTTTTCGTATTCAAAATTCTAGTAGTAAATGGTTCAGTGTTGGGATCACAGAATTACGAAAATGTGCACAGAATTCACTTCTCCCCTCTAACTGTTTTTGACAAATAAATAAATAAAGAAATAAATATAATAGTATACTTTAGCATGTCCAGTCAGGAAATGCAAGGCAAGTAAAGCTTAAAGATTTCCGTTCGTGTAACACATATTAATACCGAATTGAATTTTGCTGACAGTATTTGGTCACTTCCATGTCTTTGGACCTAGACATAAAGAAAATTTTTACTTTATTTCATGTTATTTGAATTAGTTTTTGCACAAATAATAGTTGACAAATGCGGAATATTCTTAATTATTGACAGAAGTAATTAGGAATTAATTGAAGGAATTCGCTGCTTTTCTTTGAAACTAGTAAAGTTATTCACCGTTTATTACTGTAGTAACTTCTTACCAATCACCCGTCCATTTGCAGACAGATATCATAACATTCAATTTCCTCTAATAACAAAAACGGCAACAATATACAATAATATTTTAACAATTCAGGAAGAAAACAACAAATTGTTTTGATACTTTTGATTTTGCCAAATCCAACATATTAAAATTAATTCTGGAATGTACACATACTTTCTAATCTTTTAATTATTTTTACGCTCTTCAAAACAAAACTTGTTTTTCAACAATCTCTTGTAATTCTTCAAAAATAAATTAAAAATTTATTTTACTTAGCAATTTTGACATCATCTTCCAATAATTACAACTCTTTGTTTATCTCATTAAATAAATTAATTTCTCTAAAATTACTTCTTTTAATTTCTCGGTCAATCTAGCAACTTTAAACACCATATTTTATATTAAATTTAACTTCTCGTAAAATTCATAACTAGACCTCACTTCTGCACAACATGTATTCTTTGTCAGTGACTTCTCCCACTCTGCCTTTCCTTCCTATTGCTCCATAGAAAACAAACACATCTCCTCTTAAACAAAAGACGTTGCATCTCCTTCCGGAAGACTGCTGAAGTGATGTGCGTAGTTCATAGTTCATTTCATTACAATAATGATAATTGAAGCAGTTAATTGGTACTCATAATGTTAATAATTGTCATTTTGTACTATTAAAGTAAAATTATGAATTTGTTGTTGCAGGGAACGACTTATTCAAATGCTTGCTGTTAGGAACTATAAAAAGCCTGAATTAGTTGATCGATTATATAAGGGTAAGTAATGCTTTCAGTAATACTTGTATTCCTTCTCCTGAACTTTCTGAAATAACCTTTAACTGGCATGATTTTTAAATGGAATGCTTATGGTACTTTTAAACTAAATGTGTATGGTAATTGTTTACACCTGTAGTTGTAAATTAGATAATTATGTAGTTTCTAGTGTAGTTATCCCTGTTTTCATTTTATTGGAATTTTTATAGATGGACTGAGAGAAAGAGACAAAAAAGCGATGACAGATGTACTGAAACAAGTCTCCATGCTTCGTGACAACACCTATCAGCTCTTAAGACACTTATGGAACGATGTACAGGAAAATTGGCCCTTCTACTCGGAACAGGAGCGGCAGAGTCTCAAAAGGTGAATTTTGTTGCCCTTATCTAATACTTCTAGGTCTAGATGAATATAGTGAATTTAGGATGCTATTGCGGGAACTTGTACTTTTCACTGCTAAAATTGGGTCTGGGGTTTAAATTCTCAAATTCAGGTTGAGAATAAGACTTGCAGTAAATATTTGTTGAGCTTGAGCACAGCAGGTAAAAGATTCTGTGAAAGCAAGATTATAATCCTGAAACATTTTATTTATACATCACACATGATGAACTAAAAAAGTAATGCATCTTATTGCTTGTGCTTCTTCATAATTTGGTGTTTAGGAAAGAAAGTAGTGAATTAAATTCCAGAACATTATTGCAAAAGTTGCACATTTTGTTTTCCTGAAAGTAACTGAAAGTATGACTGTCATAACACTGTGTCATCACTGGAGCCTGGAAGTTCGGCAAAATGCCTTTTTGTTATGATTTTATGACTTTAACAAAAGAAATCACTTAATTGAACTTTGGGATTCTTTTAGTGGATTTTCATTTAGTCGTTTTTGGCCTGTTTTAGATTCTGATGCCAAATTTTGGCAGTTTGCCTTATTTGTATCTTTTTGTCATTATTTTCCCTTGTCCCACCTCCTCGCAGTGATCTCCATCAAGCTGGAAACATACCTTGAAGCCTCAACAACATGAAGACACGATCATGTATTGTTTTTCTGTGGACGCAGGGACTCTAGTGTCAGGTCTTAAAAAAAGGTTAAAAATCTATCAGGGAAAGGAAGAAGATATCGGTGAAGGTTTTTGATATTTGTCATAGATGTTGACAGATTAGTTTGCTCACGAGGAATCTCATCCTATGTTTGTGTATTGCCTCTCATCCCTTTTGAGGATAGAGCTATCTTTACATGATATACTGTTCACAGTTTGTTCTTGTTCTCTCTTCCCTTCTGCTGATTCCACAAGTGTAAAGAAGGAAATTTATAATTCCGTTTTCACTGTCACCATTTCAAGATTCAAAAGGGAGTCTACAAAAGCATTTCGCTGTATAGACAGCATCGCAAGTAAATTAAATTCATAGTCGTCATACTGGATGGTCATGTGTAATCAAGATTATAAAGAAACCATAGTTTCCTTCTGCACGAGTGCTAATATAAATTTTAAAGTTTGAATAAAAATGTGAATAATTTTAATTATGAATTTCTTTACAATAATTACTTTTAATGGTGCTTTTTCATAGTTTCATGTGCTTTTACCGCGTACTTTAGCCAGAATAAATGCCAATTTTTGGATGCCTATTTTAGTAAAAATATTTTTTTTTTTGTGTGCCTATTTTAGGTAAAATGAGTGCCTGAACTTTGATGTACTTATTGAGAGGTTTACTGCAATTTTTCATATGCCACTGGACTTACGGAAATATTAAGTTTGTTTTGAGAAATTTAGAGCGACCGTCCGAAAGGGTAAACAGAGAAAAGAACAAATAATTCTCTGGAACCACTGCCTAGCCATGATGAGAAAGAAACCAGTAACTTGTCATTGGCGTTGTGCTATTGTCCGCCAACTCAGCAATAAAAGTAGCTGCAGCGTCTATTTCAACAGATAAGACGAAGACGTTTAAGTTTTGCCAGTGCGCAGCAGTGGGTGTCCGCACGCTTTTTTGGTATGTCGATCGAGCGGTGAACGTGCGAGGGGGGCTTTGTGGCGTCGTGGAATTAGTGAAAAACGCTCTGCGAAATGTTTTCTTGGGCGATTTGAATATTGTAAAGTGTGGAAATCATAAGAGGCCTTGACAAAGAGTATTAATACTTTTCCAGCAGGGGACATCAAACTATCTGGAGAGGACCGATGCCCGGTAGCGTGTGTGGGCTGTGAGAGCGGAGTAGGGAGTCGCTTGGCGGGCAGGGTATGAACGCAGGCGCGTTTGTGCGCAGGCGGCGGCCACAGAACTTGACGCCGCCGGGCGGCAGCGACGGCGGCAGCAGCTCGGGCAGCGGCCAGTCGCCCACCAGCACGCACCCGGGCTCCCCGCCGCCCGCCACGGCCAAGCGGCCGGGCTACGTGGACGGCGTGGACGGCCTGCCCACCAAGCGGCAGCGCATCTCGCACTACAAGCGGCCGCCGCCCGCGCCCGCCGAGGACAGCGGGGGCGGGGGTGGGCTGGCCCGCTGGGCCAACTGCGGCGGCGCGACGGGGGCTGCGCGCGCGCCGCACCACCCGCTCCTCCAGCAGCCGCCCCTGCCGCCTTCGCGCTCGTCGCCCGCGCCCGCGCCGGCGCCCGCGCCTACGCCCGCCTTCAACAGCACGCCCCCGCCCCCGCGGCCCGCGCCACCCCCGGCCGAGGAGGAGCGGCCCGCGTCCGCGCCCCCCTCCGGCCGCCGGCCCCCGCCGCTGCCGCCCGCAGACCCCGCCCCGCCCGCGCCGCCCGTGCCCGCGCGTGAGGTGGTGCGGGAGGCGGCGGCGCGCGAGCGGGAGCGGGAGAGGGAGCGGGAGCGGGAGGCCAGGGAGCGCGAGAGGGAGCGGGAGGCGGCGCGCCGGGGAGAGGCGATGGCGGCGCGGGAACGGGAGCGCGAGCGGGAGAGGGAGGCGAGGGAGCGCGAGCGCGAGAGAGAACGGGAACGGGAGCGAGAGCGGGAGAGGGAGAGAGAGGCGAGGGAGCGCGAGGCGGCGGCCCGCGAGGCTGCGAGAGAGGCGCGCGAGGCCGCCGAGAGGGAGGAGAACAGCAACGAGTCGCTCGCCGACGCCGCGCCGCAGCCCGACTACCCGGAGTACCTCAGGTGAGCCAGCTCTTTGCTCATTGCTGCTGTTCAGGTCACTGAGGGGCCGGTATCAGTGTAAGTGTGTTTTGTTTGGGGACCATGGAGAGGCGTGCAGCCAGTGCACTGGAGCCTGGCGCTTAAACATCACTTTTATTGTAGTTCAAATGTTGATTGTATTGTCTTTATCTTTTTCAAATTTGCAAGTTAATATGTTTTCAAAATTAAGTCGTCATCAACTGTAAGAAATAATAATTCACATATGTGTCTGTAGGAATATTTTTTTTTTTTACAAGGGCCCACATACCTTTCCTTATACCAGGGATCTTCATTGTCCCTGGGCGGGCGGTCATTATCAGCGAAGAAAACATGTTCTTTCAATTTTAACCTACATATATCAACTGAGATCTCACTTGCTTCAGTTTTGAACTGATGATGGAAACAATGTTGCCATGAAAGTGTTTTCCAAAATTAAATTTACATTGCTGTGTCAACTGCTGAATGTATTGCATTGTAGTCTTTATACCACTTCTTTTGTGAGATGGCTTTACTTTTTCTATTAATTAAAATATAATGATTCCATTAAATGGAGGGGAGAGTAAAAATATTTATTCACTATTTATTCTGGGCTGATGATTCTGTAGCATACACCATAGATCTGAATAGAGCAGCTTAACTGAAAATATCATTAAATTAAAAAACTTTCAAATTCAAAACCGAAGGTAACATGTATTCATAAATGAGGAATTAACTTGCACGATATTCTTTAAACGAAAATTGTAACAAAACGACTTGCCAACTTTGCAATTGTAAATAACAATTCCTAAGTACAGTATTCTTCACATTTGAAATGAACACAAGTTCTTCATTCAGGTCCAATCCCATACAGAGGAATCACTGTTATCCAGTATAATAAATCCAGTAGCTCTAGGTATGACAACTCCCAAATATTTTAAGTCCATTAAATTTCTTACAGTACTGCCATTAGTGAATGCTCCATCAATACAACGTTACATCTTTTACTTCAAATCCTCCACTCAGTTACACAACTCTGCTTAATGCGATCTATTTCATCTCTACCCCAAAAATACTTAGCCCATTTTTACATCCTCACTCAAGACCATGAAATTCCTTTCTGTCTCAATGGCATCCAACATTGCCAACATGTGACTTCCTATTCTAGTAGGCCCTATACTAGTGTTTTTGTTTTGGAGTCAGTCATGGACGAAATACGAATAACACCAATTACGACTCATTATAATATTGATTGTGCTCATATACTATTCCTGGCTGGGGGAGGGGGAGAGTTGCTTTAGGAGAGAGGTTTAAAAAATTAGATATTATTCCTTAAAAACATAAGTACAACATTCTTTTTTTGCTGTTTTTATTTGATGAAAGACATTTGCACTTTCTCACAGCCATATTTGAGAGCTGGCGTAATATCATCAGGCTGGCTTTAATATTCTCTTGAAATAGTGTGAAATTAATGCTCTTATCAGGAAGAGATTTGAAAAACTCACTGGAAAACTGGGAATAGTCATGGAAATTTGTCCTAGTTAATGAATGGCTAACCTGTTTATAGTGATTCCTTTGCAACTACTCTCACCAGCATGTGAATGCTAGAAATGCAAGAATACAGAGACACAATCCAGATGTCAAAAAGTTTGTTGTTGTTGTTGTTGTTGTTGTTGTTGTTGTTGTTGTTGTTTTTGGTTTTTTTTGTCGCAAAATCCTTTTCCTGTTTGTAAAGCTGCATTACCTGTTAGTACTGGGATGATGAAAATATTAATTGCCACAATGCAGATTAAATTGGCAATTTATGCCAATTGTGTAATTCGCAATTTTGGCCAATTTAAAAAAATGTGTAAACTGTATATCAAGCACTGATAGGCAAAAAGTTCATGATCATGTTTGATGGATAATCAGCTGTGTGATGGGCAGTGTCACCAAAAACTGCACCAAATGTCATGATTGATGAATCAGTGTTGATAAATCAATTCAAAACAATTGTTATACGGAATAAAAAAGAATTGTTTATATGGAATGAACAAAACAAATAGTGCCACCACCTCTATTGATTCCATGACTTGGAGCTTGTGATCAGTACTGTTAAAGTTGCAAATCACTTCTGTGTGTATGTGTGTGTGTTTGCGCTTGCATACGCACAGGTGTGTGTGTCATTGGGGAGGTCATCAACCTTCTTGTGATTTTTAATTGCTTCAGCCCCAATGTTTTCCATCAGTTTGCTACTGAAGCCAGGCAAAGGCAGTCAAGAAGATGTGCCTGTTTGCATTCATTTTCAAAAAGAAAATTGAATTCTCCAAGGCATTGGGGAAAAAAAATCTGTCGATAGCAGAAGAGTATTCAGCAAATTCAATACTACCACAGACGAGGTTGACAAGGGGGATGGAAGTGCATAGCAGCCTTCTATGTTGAAGATCAAACAAAGCCATTAAATACATATGAGATCTTTGGAAAATTTTTGAGAAAGGCATCAGTCAATCTTGCCTCTTTGCTGGAGCAGCTGTTTGATACAATTCCCTGAAGACATGTTTGCAGGTACAAGTGTGGCAAAACAATCCACTGGACTCATAGCAATGGGGCTGGAAGAAAAAAATCTCTGAACAAAATCCAGCTTCCTGCTTATTCACACTACTATTGAAGCAACAACTGAGAAACTTCCGAACATCACATAATGCCCATGTTTAATAGAAGTTGTTCCTGCAGGAAAAAATTGCATGGATAGTACCATATGTAAATAATGCTATGCCTAATCCTTCACCAATGCTCAAATTGAAATGCCAATTCTGGATACAGACAACTGTGCCATCAATTATGACAATATAAAGTAACAATATTTCATTTCCTGTATAAATCTTTCTGAGAAAATTCAGGAGAAGCATGCTTGGAATGAAAAGATATATTTTGTGTGCAAACATAATGTAATCTACCATACTTCATGGGAGAAATAATTGAAGTAAATATTCACCTTAGTGAAGTACATTGTATGTCTTGTTGCATTTCTTCTGCCTGGTTTTAAAAATGTCAAGAAATATCCTACATTTGCACAGATATTTTATTATCTAGGCCTACAGGAAAGAAGGAAAATTCTCTTTAATCAGTGAATGCTCACAAATAAATAAATTCTATGAAAAGATGAAACGTTTTAGAGATAAAAGGTTACTCTGTTTTAGGCCTCTAATTTAATAAAATATGCAAAATGTGCGCCTATAATTACACGAATATGCACCAACAGGAAAAATTAGTTAAATATGCACAAATATGTACTAACATATTAAGCCACATAGCATCCAATTCTAACCAAATATCAAGAAATTTTACTTGGCTACGCCATGAAGGAACAGACAAAAATAAGCAATATCATAGAAATTCACTCCCTAATGAGGACATTATAGAAGATAGCAGAAGCTATCTTGATGATTATTTAAAAATGAAAGAAATTGAAGATTTGAAGTTCATATTATTGGAACAATCAACCTCCCAAATGGGGGGGGGATTGTTCCTTTTCTTAGCTTTGGTCTTTCTGATAATAGAATTTAATACTCTTCTACTCTGTTTCTGTTACATTTAGTTTAAATTCATCAATTCACATTGCGCATTTTATGGAGAAGATGAGAGTTTTTTGAAAAAGGAAAAATTGTTTTTTGAATTTTTTGCCCAACTTTTTGGTCAAATTGCAATGTATTGATACTGAATTGGTGCAGGTTTTTTTGTGGTAATAATAAACTTTCCTTCAAAACTAAGTGTTTAATTGAAAACAGTAAAACAGGAAAAAGTAAAAACATTTTCAGATTGTTTATCATAACATTAAAAAATCAGAGCAAACTTGGATTGCTCATATCAGAGTGCACTTGAGTGTTGAAAACAGTTTCCAACACTGCTAATTTTTGGAAGGCAGATGTCTAATTTGCTCGGCCTGTATGAATACTAAGAAATACTTACAATTGAATATGAGAATACTTACAAGTTAGCTACGATAGCACTGGCAAATTCACTTGTCACCTAATTAAAGGAAGCAGAGTATTGCAATAAATACTGGGAGAGGTGGCTCAGTGCCTCTGACTGGGAGGACCAAGGTTCGAGTCCTTACACTGGCTAGATTTTCAGTATTAGCTTGTCAGCTAGGTTGAATTCAGTCACTGTCTGGAGGAGAATTCTAGAGGTCGGCAGCTCTAATCAGTAGTTTTCTGTGGTTTCTCCAGTCAAAACCAGGCATATGCCTGAGTAGTATCTTAACAAATGGGCCATGGACCGCGCGTGGTCTTTCCTGCCTCTTCCTTGTCCTATCCTCTCCCCTTACACACACACACTAACATGCACTACACTACCACACATTCTGGGAGACCGGTTGGGAGCTTAGCTGCTTCTGGCTGGGGCAGTGCCTCGCTGAAGGGAGATATGTGGTTGGGAAAAAACCCGCTAGCTGATGGTAGGTCAGCGGCAGATCTCGTCTTCCAACGGAGGAAGAACACCGCCACCTCCCAAGGAAAAACATGCACTACACCTACGGGACTAATGACCTCGGTTGTTGATGCTCCTGAAATCACTAACAAACAAAAGCATTAATTACAATAAACATCTCTTCAGAATAATGTAATAAAAATTAAATAACAAACCAAAACAGATGAAAATTTAAAAAAAAATCATTAAAATCAATGAGCAGATTTGAATATACAGTGCTACACCCACTTAAGGTGACTCTAGTTTAGTTCCAGTTAACCCCACTATTCATTCTTGTCTTGCTCATCCTCTCTTCATTTCTGCACGCATTTCTGCTCCATTCAACCAACATTTACATTTGCTTATTGAGAAGGAAGTGAGTGGTTGTAATTAGTGTAGTCTGCAGAGAGAGAATAAAATTGTGTCTGATTAATAATGGTGCAAATAACGATGTTGACCTTCCTGTTGCAGTCAAGTGTTTGTCCTAACATGAGCATAATTAATTGTTTGAATTAGGAGATGACAACAAATTAAGTTTTACCAAAACATCAATATGTAGGAAATGTTTTTTAACCTTAGCTGAGCAGTTTATTTTATGCCTAAAGACAGTATTTATTCACTGTCTTTTAAATTATTGTTATGACATTTAACTAGTAAAAATATACTTACGTAACATTTTCACTTCACTCGCAAGATTTCTGCAATGAGTCACTTTTCTTGTGCCCTGACAAAATGTTTATTATAAGCATATTTTTATGAAGTTATTCAATGTTTTCTTTAGATTGAATTCATATAACTAGAAACATTAAAGTTTGATATTATTAGATAGGAGCAACTGACAGAAATATGCTTACATTCAGAGCAGTTACCCACAAATTACCTTCGTTTTCTGTTTTATATTCTGGTTTCTCTTTTCAGCCCTCTCTACCTACATGGATCATGTAGTGAATTTGACTTTTTCTATTTTAATGTAAAGTTGTTTTTAGACACAAACTGCTTATGTAGTTTTAATGCAATTTCATATTGTTATAGCTCTTACACTACCATCCGTAATAGTGAGCAGCGCAGCAGGTATAAGGCTGACTTCAATGCAGATTATAATGAGTACCGGGACCTGCACCATGCAGTAGAGACTGTCTCAAAACACTTTGCTCAGTTGGAAGAGCGGCTTCGGCAGGAGGAGGTCAATAGTCCTGGATGGAGGGTAAGTTTTGATTCTTAAGTACATACTTAAGTACACATTTTCATTTTGGTGTTGGGCCTTTCAGAGCTGAAGGGTAATAATGGAATGAAGCTCCTTTCAATGGAATTCAAAATTAAAGATATGTTATTGCAGCTAAGTTACTGAGCTGTGCAAATACTATTTAAATTCCTTGTCTGGTCATCAGTAAATGAAATTACCCTCCCTTTATTAATTATGAAATTCCATGTACACATTGATTGGAAGGATTACATAATGGGCCATATTAATGCATCAAATTCTTGAACATTTAAGAACTCAACAGTGAAACAACTGCTCATTCTTTTGTTCACCTCAATGATAGAAATGTCATTCAATGTATATTAAAAATGAAGTTAAATAATGAAGGCTTCAGAAGACTTTAAAACCTGGAGCTACATAACATTATTCTACCCTCTGCTTTTTGGTACCCATTGCTTTGCCAAAATGCTTTACTATATTTTATGTTAATTATTGTTTATAAACTTTTTAATCATTAGTTTTTTTTCTCCCATACTCTTTCTGCCTCCCCCCATCCCCCTTTCTCTCTCTCTTTCTTTGTCTCTCTCTCTCCCTCTTTGTCTCTCTCTTTCTCTCTCTCTCTCTCTCTCTCTCTCTCTCTCTCTCTCTCTCTTTCTTTCTCTGCGTCTCTCTCTCTTTCTTTCTCTGCGTCTCTCTCTCTTTCTTTCTCTGCGTCTCTCTTTCTCTCTTTGCGTCTCTCTCTCTCTCTTTCTTTCTCTGCGTCTCTCTCTCTTTCTTTCTCTGCGTCTCTCTCTCTCTCTCTTTCTTTCTCTGCGTCTCTCTCTCTCTTTCTTTCTCTGCGTCTCTCTCTCTCTTTCTTTCTCTGCGTCTCTCTCTCTCTCTCTTTCTTTCTCTGCGTCTCTCTCTCTCTCTTTCTTTCTCTGTCTCTCTCTCTTTCTTTCTCTGTGTCTCTCTCTCTTTCTTTCTCTGTGTGTGTCTCTCTCTCTCTTTCTCTGCGTCTCTTCTCTCTTTCTTTCTCTGCGTCTCTCTCTCTTTCTTTCTGTGTCTCTCTCTCTTTCTTTCTCTGTGTCTCTCTCTCTTTCTTTCTCTGTGTGTGTCTCTCTCTCTCTTAATACAACTTTAAACTTGATTTTGAATAATTATGCTTACCTTTCTCTACTTATTTTTCTTCAGTTTAGCTAGTGATAGAGAAATGAATGCAAAACTGTATCATGATTTCAGTCAATCAAACAACAAATAATGCGTGAATATCAAGAAAACAAGCGTGACCAGCAGCACCAGGAAGCAAAACGCCGCTTCCAGTATCTGCATGAAAAGCTATCACACATCAAGCGCCTTGTGTTGGAATATGATTCAGCGCTGGTGAACCAGCAATACTGACACCACGCCCCAGACCCCCACTGCCTGTGCTGAGCGCACACCCCCGTCTGCCTGCCTGCCATGGCAACACCTCTCCCACTCTAGTCCTTATGGGCTTGCGCTCGCTGCATTCACCCACAAGCACACAGCACCCCCTGAGTTCACCTATTGTATGTGAGGTTTCTCTTTCTTGATACCTTGCCTTAAGACAACATATCATCCTAAATTTCTGTGGAAGTCAACTCATGGTTCAGCGAGACAATGATTACAATAACAGCTGTGATTTGTGGCCATGGATAATGCAAGTTGCGGCCACAGCCAAGAAGAGCGGGTCATTGCAGGTGCAATGTGGTGGGAAGGGAATGTGGGGTTGTTGCAAAGCCTTAAAAGGAGTGTTGTGGACACATTAGCATGCAGCCTACAACTGTACAAGCAGCAACGCCATGTGCAACATCTGTGGATTCACCTGCATCACATAATTTTGCCTATGCCATAAGTACCCATTGGCTTCTCTTAATCTTCTTGATGAAGAAATGATCGGGATTTCTTGTATGCCCAAATATTTGCTCTTATGAGAAAGGTTAGTTGACTCATTGTCATAAAAAAAGACCTTTCCTGGTTGAGATGTACTGAAAATGCAAGCAAACACTGTTGACAACCTTTTCCACGTCAACAATGTGGCTGACATTTAAGGCACCTCGTTTCAGCGGTCTTCCATTCATGTTTTTCACTTCCAAATTCAGTGTTTGTACCATGTTAGATTTTTACGCAATCAAATGATTGGGCATTGTGTTTCTTGTTCACATATTGTTGAACTTCTTTACATTATAGAAAATTTAGTGATAATGCTTCTTAATATATATTTTTGCTCGAAAGAAAAATCATCCAATGAATATAGTGCTTCCAGCCTACAAGTAGGTCTACTTGTTGTAGAAATAACAACGTATATTGCTACAGGAATCTTTGTGCGTTGCATTTTAGGTAAAATATAATTTTAAGCAGAGTACTTGCTACTCCATTCCTGTCCTGCTCAAAGTGCATTGAATTCTAAAGATGTGGGTGCTGTGAATTCCAACCTTGCACCAGATCCCAGTGATGATACAGAGGCTGCGTGCGAGGTGCCACATTTTTTATAAAGACCTGTGTTATGATTAATGTGGCCACACAAAACTATCTACACAATCCTAGTACACCAGTAGCTTGTATATTTGTACAGTCTGTATGTTGTAAATTAATACAATGAACTGCTGTAAAGCCAAGACTCTTAAAGATGGTCCTTTTTATTTATTATGCACATATCCATGTGTATCTTTGTGTGCACGATGGTGTGTGCTTGAAAGTGCGTGGTGCGTGTGATAAAGTGATCTTCAGACATAATATAGAGGTATATATATATGTGTATATTTGACTGTGATGATAATTTTTTCTCTTCATCTCAATGGATGCTCATTCCTGCAGCGAAAGCTGCGTGCTACTTGAGGGTTAGCAAGAAATGCCAACCTAAGCAAACTAAAGATTCCTGCCATCGTTGCCAAAACCCTAGTAGTAGAGAGGAAGTGGAAGAGGCGGGAGAAGAGGAGCTATGAGCAAATTAGCAGTGGGAGCGACAGAGGCGACTGTACCCTATGCCGGCGTGGACCTATGGCCTGCAAGACCCCCCCCCCTCCCATCCCGGCGACCGTGCTTATGATCCTGTATACGTAGTTATAGTGCCTGGCCTGAACCTTGTGACGACCGGACAGTCCCTGGTAATATCCTCAACTGTTGTATAGTGTTTTATAAAGAATACCATATTATTATGTAACGTGTTCTCTCTTTTTTCATTGTGTTCTGCTTTTTTGAAATTTTGCAAAGAGAAAGTCCAAAAAAAGATTATATATATATATAAATCGTCTTTAGTCCAGGGGTTGTGTAATTCCTACTTGTGCTCAGTCAATTAGAGGTTTCTACTCTGAGTTGGCACCAGATGGGACAAATAAATGTAAGCTGTGTGCGGTGTGCTTGCGTGAAGCTCTTCTTTCTTACGTATATCTTAGGGAGGTGATTTTTGCACAAATGCGCAACTCCCTTCTGTCCGGTGAGGGTGAACAGGGCCGTGGTTGTGGTATATGCTCTAATATGCATTGCACTGAGGATGTTATTTTGTGATACTGTTTAACAGATTCTCCACAATGTTAATGTTTGGAGGAGCCTGTAAAAATAATACTGTGATCTATAATTCTTCTGCTGATTTACTTGTTACATTTGCCCCAAGGGAAAATAAATGTTTTGTATGTTATTTTGCAGAACAGGTTGTGATTTCTTTTCATAGAAATATTTCCAGATAATCTATAATGGTTTTGGGAAACCAGTTGTTTACATTGGCCTACTCAGACCCAGCTGGTGGTCTATTTTAATAATGCTTTTGACTATTTAGCATATATTGCAATGTGAAAATAGAGTAGATAATTTTATTGCTTCCCTGTCACCAGTCGGATTTGAGTAGCACTACTCCCAAGATTGGTTCTTCACCCAAGCACACTGCATGCAGCACCGCAGAATGTGATAGCTTTGTTTTCCCAAGTGGCCGGTGTTTCTGTAGTATGTTGGTTTGCTGAATCGTGAGAAATGAACAGTGACTGTTAAACAGGATTTCTTGATTTATGATTATAATATTAATGTAAATGGATCTGTATATAAGCATATTTATACATACCTAATAAAAAGTTGTAATGTCAATACAGCTAATAAAATAACAATGTAATTTTTTTTTTTTTGAATATTTGTGAAATTAAGCCTGATGACTGAATCTGGCAGTAATGTTATTGTTATTAATTTGTTATTATCAATGTAAATTGGTTTCTTTTTTGTAGGGCATGGTGGTATCAGGTGTAGTCGTAATGCCTTTGTTATCATTTTATGTGACAGTGTGCTTTATGGTCTGTACTTGATTCCACTGCCTTTGCGAGTCTCAGGATTGTGCAAGGAAAACTTGTCTGCTAAAATAAGGAATACAGTTTGTATCCTATTCTATTTCTGTGCCAACATGGACAATGAAACAATATCAAGTTGAGGAACAGAAGAAATTTGTATTTTTACTGCAATGCTATTTTTACAATCAAGTACTGACTGAAATGTAAGCATGTTCTGTACTAGCCAGCCTGCACATGAGGACAGCTTATGGATCTTTAAGGTCATAACTCTTCCCTTAAGAATGCCTTATAAATAACTATGCAAATTTGTAATTTCCAATTGTTACGTTAATAGATATATAAGTTAAGGAACTGTTATATTTGGCTGCAGTTATATGCACGAGAGAAAATGTGCTGAGAGTTTTGAATTTTGTAAAAGACATTATGTATATGTGCATGTATATATTTTGCAAGTGCATTTGTGTCAGTCTAGGCAAAATGTACTGTTAAGTGTTATGGGTTCAGGGTAATTTTGTATACAATGAATTTTTTTTCCCACTTCCTTCTGTGAAGTATTTGCAATTGCTTATGAAAATTTTGTAGCATAGTGTACTGGATTATTGTTGTTTGTCACTCCTGTGTAGGCTGGCTGTGTGTGTGCGTGCCACTTGGGAACGGCGATGAGCATCTCCATGATTGCTAATCGCCTGACTGAGGCCTGATGCAGGTTCTGTTGAAAGAGGTGTGTCTTGTGAACTCTTATAAACTTACATAAAACATTTAAAAAGATAATAAATCCTATTCTATGCATGCAGCAAACTGAAATTCTGCTGGTTGTTGTTTTTATTACCTCCTTCTCCATAGAAAGTTCCACAACAAGGAAGCATTGAAATACTAATTTTGTAAAGAAAAAATTATATTTCACATTTTTTAAATATTTTCTTTATATTTAAAGATAAAATAAATGTCCAGAATTAGTACGAATTTTACAATTGAACAGTACTATGCAATGCGAGAAGGATCCATGTGAAATGCATTGCTCCAACACTGGATACGTTGTTATTGAAAAATAATGTTGGGTTGTTTTTGAGAATGCGTTTAAGATTTCATTTTGTTTTAATTGAAATGTTTTTGGAAAATCAAAATACAGTCAGAGATTGTTTCTGTTACAGTAATGTTTACAACTCAAAAAGAATTTGGAAATAACCAATTTAGCACATAGTTTTGAAGTATGTTTGGCAGCAGTATTGTAAAAGTATCAGATATAATGGAGACCTGATGAGAAGGTAAGGAAAGAGAAGCAAATTCCTCCTGGCAACATTTTTCAGAGATTATCTCAAATTTGTGTATTGGTTTTTTCAGTGTTGATATACACCCAAGAAAGAAGAAGAAAATCTCATTCTAAAATCCTCTGTAATAAGCTAAGGAAAAATAATAGGGAATTAAATCGCCAGTCTTGCATTTAAATGATACAAGATGAAAAACTTAAGTTCTCTGATTTTTGCATAGATTGGAAATCGAGCACGCATACAACCAGCAAAGCACATTATGCTGCAACACTTGACTAACAAGCAGAACTCTGAAACAATGTGCCCTATGGCCTTAAAAAATGTTTTTGTTACTAATAAACCACAAATTGTGTTTTTTATGCCATTAACCACAAAAGAGATCTTTTTGGTTGTTCGTTTACATTTTGTTGCATCACCTCGTAGCACGGGTTACTGAAAATGCTGGAAGTTGGGTTCCAGTCTGAAATTATTTTCACTTTTAAAACAATGATTTATGCCAAGTTTTGAAGGTTGCAATTTTGTGTGAAAAATTGTTTGGACACTTCTATTATATATTTTGGAGGTCTGCTCATCTGGGTAAAGTTAGTGTGAGATATGTGCTCTTGACAAAGCTGCAAGTGCTAGCCAACACTCACATTTGTGCATCACAAGACATCATACGCAAACTCTGCAGTAACTACTCAGAACTTTAAATTTTGGTTGGTTAGTGATTCCGGGCACATCAACAGCTTAGGTCATTTTCCCATAAGTGTAGTGCGTGTGTTTCCCCTCGGGAGATGGTGATCTTCCCCCACTGGATGGCAAGATTCGGCACCGACCTACCATAGGCCAGTTTCTCCCACCAGCGGGGGGAGCACTGCCCCAGCCGGGACAAGCTCTAAGCTCCCGAAATATGTGGTAGTGTAATGCATGTTAGTGTAAGTGTGTGTAGGGGAGAGGATAGGACAAGGAAGAGGCAGGAAAGATCACGCACGGTCCATGGCCCATTTGTTAGGATACTATTCCAGCATATGCCTGGTTTTGACTGGAGAAACCACAGAAAACTACTGATTAGAGCTGCCGACCTCTAGAATTCTCCTCCAGACAGTGACTGAATTCAACCTAGCTGACAAGCTAATATTGAAATCTAGCCAGTGTAAGGACTCTAACCTTGGTCCTCCCAGTCAGAGGCACTGAGCCACCTCTCCCAGTATTTATTGCAATACTCTGCTTCCTTTAATTAGATGACAAGTGAATTTGCCAGTGCTATCCTGGCTGACTTGTAAGTATTCTCATATTCAATTGTAAGTATTTCTTAGTATTCATACAGGCCGAGCAAATTAGACATCTGCCTTCCAAAAATTAGCTTTATTATAAAATTATTTGAAGACCTTAATGGATTTTGAACCTAAGGACAAATTCAAAAGCATGTCTGTAATCAAAAAACATTTGTGATGTGCTACATTTAATAAAATTATAGGTCTGGAATTACTACAATTTTGTCTATCTCATTTTTTTAAAAATTGGGTAGATTATACATTCTGCCTGCTGCTCTGAAAAAATTTTTACTCTCCCAAATCTTTTCTATTAATTCTTTTTTTTAATAATCTTCCTCCTCATTAAATGAATTCTGCTGGAATTTTGTGTGAACCTATTGCCTATTGACTTCAAGATTGTTAATAATACAACCAGGGGCGCACAGAGAAAGCAGGAAGCCTGGAGTAGTGGATTAATGGGGGCCCCTTATTTCAAACAAAATTTCCACCCTCTCAAACACTGAAATAGAATTAATTTTTCCATGCAGCAGAAATAACTTATAGCAGATAATTTGAATTACAACTGTATTCATCTTACTTTCTCTGTACTGCATAAGCAGTAGGTGAAAAAGTATTGTAATGCTGCAGGAAAAACGGCGAATTTTCGGCAGTAAAACTCATTGCTGGGCCCTGGTGTCGAAAAGTTAATTAATCTTGTTCTTATATACCCACAATTGGTGGGCCCTTGATACAGAAAAATCAACTGACGGGAAAACGTCTCTCCGTCTGTTAACAATGCTAGCTTGTAAACTGTATGCAGGTTTTTCACAAAATTTAAATTCCCCAATCAATCCGACTGATGTTTCTTAAATTTGAAATAGTTTTTTTGATTTTTAAGAGTTCAACAATTTTTTCAAAATTTCCTCAAAAATGGCTTCCAAATTTTTCTTTAGTTTTTCCCCTTATAGAGCAAAAGACACATAAATGGCATAGATCTCATTTTCCCTGAATTTTCAAAAATGGCAAAAGTTCAAAATTTCGGCGGCGTATTCCCACAACTACTATAATGAAGATGTAACATTGAGATGGACAGGATGTAGGGTAGTTGGGTGGATTAAGATGGAAAATATGATGAATGTAGAAGATCCGAAGATAAGGTAATCAATGGAGAAGGTAAAAGATTGACATTTCTAGAAGAAGGCTGGTATACAGCTAATGGAAATCTCGAAAGAGATTGGAATGGGAGGTATACATTTGTAGGAGGGAAGGGAGAGGGCACTGTGATAATTATGTTATTGTTGGAGAGGAAGGAAGACTGATCATAAAAGAAGTGATGGTGAAAGAAAGATTTGAATTGGACCATATGCCTACTGAGATTAATGTAAATAGCAAGATAGAATGTAACGGAAAGAGATAAGATAATATGGAAAGAAATTTGGTCAGAAAAGAAAATCGGTGGGCTGGAAGAAAAATTAAAATATAAAGAATTCAAAGGTGATGTTAGAGAAATGCTAGCACAAATAAAACAGATTGATAAAGATGTGGTTGTCAGAAAAAAATTACGATTAGAGACGGAGTTGAATGTAGGAATAAATGGTGGGATAACTGGAGGTAAAAGAGGCCTTGAGAAAATGGAAAATGAAAACAATAAATAAAATAAGGTAAAATCATTTTAAAAAGTTCTGTAAGAATGAAAAGAGAGATTGGATTGATAGAAGATTAAATGAGCTAGGAGATGTTAAATCTCAGATTGAAATGTAGGAAATATTAAGGAAAGTGAGAGGAAAAGGTAAGAGGATAATTGGAAATGAAATAGACGTGTAAGAATGGTATGAATGGTTTAAGGAAAGATTCAAAGGCCAGGATAACATGGAAGTGATGGAAAATGGAGTGAGCCAAGTGGAATTTAAGAACTACAAGAAAGAATCAAGAAATGCTGTCAGGATTAAAGAAAAAGAAAGTACAAGGCTGTGATTTGACTTCCAATGAATTCTGGATCTGTTCAAAGGAAGAAATAATACTTATTGAAAGCTTATTGAATATGATTATTGAGCAAGGAGTTATTCCAGAGGAATGGAAAGGAGGTGTATTCCAGTTTACAAGAGAGGAAACAGAAATGAGGTAGAAAGTTACAAAGGGATAGCGCTTCTGTCATCCATTGTATAAAATGTGGATGAGAATTACAAGATTCAGACTGGTGAGAGAGGTAAGGGAGAAAGGATTATTACCAAGTAATCAAGCAGGATTCAGAAGTGGTATGGGAGTTATGGACAATATTTACACATTGAATTTTATTATAGGAAGGGAGCTAAATGTTAAAAAGAAGCCTATGGGCTATTTTTTATTAATCGAAAGGTGGTCTTTGACAATCTGAACAGCAAAACGTTGTGGACCGTTATGTTGAAATTAGGAATTGATGAGATAATTAATTGCTTGTAGTTAATACACAAAGAAACGAGTTGCAGGATGATAGAAGGTAAATTTAGCAATAAGTTCTGGATCAATAAAGGTGTTATTAGACAGGGCTGCCCATTGAGTCCCCTTCTTTTCAATTTATATATGGTACATTTAGAAGAGAAGTTCAGGAAGGGCCAGGATGGTGAGTTATTGATTGGTAAATAAAAATTTGGTCTTAAGCTTAGGCTGATGATGTATAATTGGCTGATAATGCCAAGGGCTTGAATCAGATGTTACACCAAAGTGATGGAGTTTAAAAAGGGCAAAAAGAAGAGTAAATGAGAGAAAATAATATGGAAAGGAAGTATTTTAGCAATGGTGAACAATTATAAGTATTTAGGGTTTTGGCTTAACAAGGGAGCAGGCTACGAAAAGCACAGAGCAGAAAAAGGTAAGAAGAGGATGATGGCTATGAAAAAAGTGTGGGGTATAATAAAGAGAAGGTGCAGGGATTTTTGGGCAAAGGGGATGAGGATATATGGCAGTATTGTTGGTTCTATTTTGACAATGGCAGAAATTTGGGGATGGAAGGAAAAGAGGAAACTAGAAGCAGTACATGAAAGATTTTTAAGATGGATCCTAGGAACAGACTATCGCACACCTAGTTACATGAATAGTTACAATGCAGGGATAGGCTTAACTGATCCAAAGAGATAAAGATTAGTTATTGCAGAATGAAAAAATAAGGAATTCAAATTTTAATAAATAATTTAAAATTATTCAGATGGGTGATATTCCCAGCTATTTAAAAGATGAATGTTGGGAAAGTGACAGATGTAGGATAGCTAGATATAGGTTAGGTTATGAATTGAGAGCGAGTAAAATATTGGCTTATTTGTGGGGGGGGATGTAGGATCTGTGTGATGGAAGAGGAAGATGGGAACTTATTTTAGAACTGTCTGGTTTTGGAGAAGGGAAGTATGGGGGCAAGGTGAAATATTCAGGATAAGTTGAGATGGTAATTATAGGAGATAGGTGAAAGGATCCGTGCGTTTCATAAATACAGGAGAGGGCGTCAACTACTTAGCTTACTGATGGTGATTACGAGCGCGTCAACTACTTAGATCATTAGTCCCGCAGGTGTAGTGCATGCTTTTCATCTGGAATTGGCGGTGATCTTCCCCTACTAGATAGCGACATCCGGCGCCGATCTACCGTCGGCTAGCGGGTTTTTTCCACAACCAGGTATCTCCCACCAGCCGGAACAAGTTCTAAGTCCCCGACCGGTCTCCCGGCATGTGTGGTAGTGTAGTACATGTTAGTCGAAGGGGTGAGGTTAGGACAAGGAAGAGGAAGGAAACATCGCGCGCGGTCCGTTTGGTAGGGTATCTGCTCCGACATTCGCCTGGTGTTAATCAGAGAAACCACGGAAAACTACCGATGAGAGTAGCAGGCCTCTAGAATTCTACAGACAGCGAATGAATTCGACCTAGCTGAAAAGCTAGTGTCGAAAATCGTGCCACCGTCGGGACTCGAACATAGGACCTCCCGGTCAGACGCACTGCCGTGATATCAGTTGATGCACTGAGCCACCGCTCCTGGTGAAAGGGCTTAGTTTGTAATGTATTATTATATTCGTAGTATGTATTGTGTACATTATGTATATTGTTAATCAATTGTATTTACAAAGTAGTAAAAAAAATCATTCATACTATAATTAATGACGATAGAATTCTTTTCTCAATGAAATCTGTTTATCATGAAATCATTTTCAGATACGGCCCTGTTCTATTTTTCGAGAATATAAGTAGTTTTTGCATAATTTTCTTTGAAACAAGCAAATTTTAAACCATTATTTTCTCAAAAAATTTCAAATTTTTTCTTTAAATTTATCTTTGTATGTAGCAAAGAAAGTGGTGTTGGTCCCCTTTTCGGGGAACTCTGTTTTCGAAAATTTCTATTAAAAATTGAAATTGCAAATTCAAAATTCCCACATGTTCTTTGACGCGCTGTCAGTGAGCAAAACAATATATTTGGCACGTAAAATGCCATTATCCATTTCGCGAAAAAAATCATCGCAAAAGTACAGTATTGGTGAGATATTTTTTCTTCTCTCAAATATGTTCTAAAAAACCAGCACTTTAAAACTATAAAACTTTTGAAAAAGAGCCGATTTCGCATAATTTTTGCTTGAAGTTGATACAATTTACTAAAACTTCTCTAAAATAGCTGCATTAAAATACACAGTAAAGCAAAGACGCTTTATAAAATGGCGCAGATCTCAGTAGGATAATTCCTTTTATTCTCGTATAAATGATTTTTTTCTGTTTGAATCTCTTTTCCTGTTCCGGCCTCTGAAGTGGTGTTCCGTCATCATAACTTCATTGTGACGTGGGCGTGATGACGTGAGGTGACTGAAAGTGCGCGGCGCGCCCTAGTAGCGCCCAGAGGGAGGAGAGGGGTGACGGTGGCGCGACCTATTAGCATGAAGGAGGGGCGACTGACGTGCCCTGGGTACTTAGGCACCTGTGCATGACGAAGCGAACATTACATCAATCATGGAACGGGGAAGAAGGTGTCGGTTTATTGTAGGAGGAGCAGGAAAGCTAGTAGACACAATAAAAGACATAAATGAGACGTGCATGTTTATTCATGTGCGGCAAAAATACATATTGACGCAGTAAAAATCCAATGTATAATGGTTGTTCATTGTGACAAGTAGTCGTATTGTGCACAAAGGACAGCACAACGCCACGTGGTGGTGGAAGAGCGCTTTGAACGCTTGCGCAACGTTGCGGCATGGCAGTGCTGGCAGTCACGGATGAGCGGTGGCTCGAAGAATTCACGTTGCAGAGTTGCGACGGCACTCCCTGAAGCAGGTGGACAGGTAGACGATTCCATACGGAGTTGACTTGACGTGGGCGCTGGAGCAGGAAGACACGCGGGGGTAAATGGCGAAGGGTTGCGAAAGAAACTCGGAGAGGGGAACATTGTTCTTGAATTGCACGTAGCTCATGAGAGCCTGATTGATGTGGCGCTGGCGTCGTGTCCGTGAACGTAGTTGACATGCTCTTGCGCCATGATGGTGAGAGGGCACCGTTGAACTGTGGTCAACGGCGTGGGTCCTGTGGTTTATAAGACCGGCTCGCGCATCTCCTGGTCGGCGACAACGCTATTGTCACAGTGAGCTAGCAACAGCATACGTTACAACGGTACGACTGTGTCCCACAACGAGGCGATCTTAAGCAGCGGGAAACGCCGAGGGGGTGACGGGAAGTGATGCGTGTCACCACCACCTGTTGTGGCGACAACGTACTTTTTACACAGGTCTCCAGGCACGGACAATCCCACTTCTCTAACTCCACGAACATGCACGATGAGAGTAAAAACGGCCACAGCCAGCTCACCTTCTGCACTCCTTTCAGGAAGATGAAGCTGGCAACACGCAGAGCCCCCGTAAGCGTGACACGGAGATGCTCGGAGCGAATGGGGTCGGCGTCACCAGCCCAATAGCCGAAGGGTTCAGACATCGTGTTGTACCACGAGACCACTCGTGGCGCCTGGAAGCCATACGTGGCGATGGGAGGGGTGTGCGAAGCATCCGACGGCAAAGTCACTACACCCACGTCTTTAATGATGAACGTACTCCCCTCCAAGACACCTTGCACGTCGACGAGCAGGCAGCTGCGCAAGACGCAACGCACGTTCCACATGCGTGAATGCGGACATACCGTACAGAGTGAAGTGAGGCGTTGTGGTGGAAGTGTGCTGTGTAGACGGAGTCACAGTGCGGTGTGAAGACGTCATCGTTGCTCTTTTTAGTCCGGGAAAAGGTGGTGGGTAGTAGCCACGTGGTGGATGGGGGGAAGGGGCAGGCACGTGAGGGGTGAACGGGATACGACATGCGTCGCGAATCACGGCGGGAGACGTCAGTGAGAGAATCCTCGGCTGAAATCCACGAGTTGTGACGTGAGTCGAATCCTAGCCATTTGACTAAGCGCAAAGGCCTCGCGCAAGACTCGCTCGACCAAAAAGTCTGTGGGGAAGCGTGTCCGTTGCAATTCTTCGAGATAGAACCGCCCTGCAACCACCTGTCCGAAGGCGTCGGCAACCGTGTAGGCGACGGAGTTGGAGAGGTGGACACGATCGAGCGGTAAAGACTTCAGTATTCCATGTCTGCGTGTAGCCTTTCGCGAAGAGTTTTATGGTCACACGCACCCGATCACCAAAGCGCAGGCGTCGCGACCGTGAATCGCTGTTTGACCGACGCGTAGACCGTATCCATGAGATCATTGTTTTCACCGCCTTCGGCGACATGCCGATCGTTCAATGTACGGAAAACTGTCGCCACAAGTGGCCTTTGAGTGCGCGCTTGAAGCGTTCGACTTCCGCTGCCTTCATCACGGAGTAGGTGGAATAGTGGCGTATATTCCGTGTCGCTTCCTTGGGGGAAGAGTGTGTTGAAAAATTCCTTTCCATCGTCTGGAGGAGCGCTGGACAACGACCGGAGCGGATGCTCGCGAAAGTCTTCGTGACGAGCTCGCCCGTTTCGCGTTCAACGAACTCCGCTCACGCAAACTTGGAGTCGACATCAATAACAGCGAGAAAGCAGCATATGTTACGGTTGAACAGCGTGTTAAGCAAGAGTGTCTACTAGATCCGTTTGCCAGAGATCGCCCAGTCCACGTGTGAGCCCTCGGTGACGACGGTAGCGTTTCCGCGTGGAGTTCCCGTGCGATACCGACACGTGCGTTGCGGTATCCACACCGAGGGCCGCTTGCACGTTGCCCTAAGGTAGCGTCACGTGCACGAACACGGTAAAACGCTTGATCGACGAGCACTCGATCTGCCTGCTGACGCGCGTGCGAACCTTGTGCACATGTTAGGCTATATCGAGCTCGCGACATGCAGCGTCTAAGGCGTTGACGCCCTGCTTCCCGCGCGCCAGGCGTGGCTGCAAGCGAGTGCGGGGACCGCAAAGCCGGTAGCCTGGTATAGGAAGGTCGAAAGATAAAGCGTCGATGGCCCGATTCAATAGGTTGCCCAGTATTCCACGAGCGATGGGCAGTTTCCGTCGCGGTGTCATCGTCATAGGGAAACTGGGGAGATGCGGGGACGGGGTTTCGGTGATCGGCGCAAAACCGATCAAAGCCAACACGGTAGCGATCCTTGTGAAATGCACGTGTTTTGACAATGAGGAAAGAACTAGAGGTGCTACAGAGTGGCACAGACTTTCTCATAGAAAATTATTTCTAATTTCCTTGCTATGATCTGGCTTTAAAGCCTTGCTCCATTCTCTACCCAGCTGCCATCTGTCGTCGCCCAGAACACTTTTTTTTGTAAGTTTCTCAACTTTTTGCTTTCTTAATAGTACAACCGAAATAATGCTTCAAGAATATTAAAGAAGAAAAACCTCGTTCTAAATAGAAAGTTTAATTGAAAAATTTTCAAGAAAATGATGTTTAACCGTTACTATAAATGCGAAATTTGAAGCTCTTTTTCACAACAATCTATTAATTTTTCGAAAAACTTCATTTGAATCACTTTCATTTACTAATGTAATAATGTATACAAATCGATGGAAATGTGCATGTTAACGGCATGTTAATGTGAGAGATATTTAAAAAAATGACATTTGTGAAATGTTTGGAAAAACAAGTACACCAAAATGAACTTTACGTCACATTAAACAATGCAATTAGCATTATCCATTGTAAATATTTGAAGAAGAAATTTGGAGCCATTTATGAAAAATGGCGTTTGAGCGTTTCTGAAAATGTGGAATTTTGAGCTCGTTTCCACAAAAAATGCTGAGTTATCGAGAAAATTTATTTGACATTATTTATTGCACATGTACTCATTAATAAAATAATGTGAAGAAGTCGCCTCTAATGTAAGTATTATCGATGTGAGAAACAAGTCAAAAAATTTGCATTTTGGTAATTTTTGAAAAAGCAAAAGGTTAGAGCAATATAGCGTTTATGTTGTCATCGCATTGGGTTTGTTTGTCACTAATCATACCAAAAATTTAAAGAAAAAAGTTGGAACCTTTTTTGAGAAAATCTTGTTCCTGTAATTTTTTAAAATTGCAAATCTTGCACCCACTATTGCGCGAAAACTAGTAAAATTTTCAAAAATCTACATGATCTTAATGAAAGAATTAGTTATGGACATCAAATTACATTTGAAGGAAAAATCTGTCTTCAATTTTAGTTGTAGGAAGACGTCGAAAAATAGTCAAACTTTTGCAATTTTCGAAAATTCAGAAGTATTCGTGAAACTATGTAACTATGTGACCTAGGCCACCTTTATAAGTGTATTATACTCTATTCTTACGAGAAATGTAAAAAAAATTTGGAGCCGTTTTTGAGAAGATTTTGAAAATGTACGGGAGGTTTATGTAAAGTACCCCCAAATTTTACAGAATGTTTTTCAAAACTTCAAAGCATCAACTAGATCCAGATAGACAGGGGATTCTTAAATTTGGAGAAGGTCGTGCGAATGGTTTAGCCGCTAGGAGTGTTCACAGACGGACACAACTCGTACAATCTTCTTCGGTCGCTACGTAGAAGGGATGTCGCCTCGGCCTTCCATCTCAGCGATGCGCCGTAGTGGCGGCGTAACGATTATACAAAGGACGCCGTGTCCGGATCCGTTCTCCTCACTGGACTTCGTGGCTCCCTTCCGCTCGTGCGTTTTACTCCACCGTCGGTGAATCTCGACCCATTGATTAGACCTTCCTTTCGTGAATGTAGCGCAGTGCCTTCGCTCGCGTACAGTTCTTGAGAAAATGGCTCAGGAGCAGCTTCTTCCCCGCCTCCGTCGCTTCCGCACGTTCAGATTTTTACTGGTAGCGCGTCCTCTCTTCAAATCTGTATTTCTTGGAGATTTACAAGCAACTCTGCGATCTACATCACTCGGAAGTTTCTAGATGACTCTGTTATCTGCAGCTCTCGGAAATTTCAAGATGACTGCGTCTTCTGCGGCTCTCGGAAAATTTCTAGATGACTGCGTCTTCTGCGGCTCCCGGGAAATTTATAGACGACCATTCGCTTCCTTCGGAAATCTCTAGAAGACTGTGTCTTCGGTTAACGGAAAAACTTTCCCCCGGAGACTTTTCCCTCGATTTTTAGAAGTTGGCCAATCGCAAGATTCGGTTTCCAATCCTTATCTTCTCACTATCCCATTGGCGACCACTCGTTCCGCTCACCGTGGCTGCGGCTGACGTCAGGCTATGACGTGGTTACCGCGCCACGTTTGAAATGGCGGACACCCGCGATGGTTTTCGGGCGTTCGCGCATGGGGTTCCGGTTCGTTGCCGGGGCGCATATTAGAGCTCGTCTCATTACGTACACGAGAAAGTAAAAAGGCGCGCACCACACCTGTTCGCACATTCCTTTAAAAGCTGTGAAAGAGGGAAAGTCTGTACCGACGTGTTCTTTATAAATGTGCTCCAAATTTGTGTCGTATGGCGAAAGGCGATAATAAAATTGGCGTTTTCACGGACGGGTTTAGAGACTTTGGTGTACGTATGACAGAGATAGAGCACGACATTGTTTGTGGCGACCCGCAACGAGGTTGGTTCTGATAGAATCTTGCCGCTCGGTGACTTAATGGAAAATAAAGACACTGGTTTCGCCACGTCCGGTAATAGAACATTGTCGTGATTGGTGTACATATGCAACGACACACTGCGCCACCGCCCTCGCACACGGCTCGCAAATTTGTAGATACGTTAATCACTGGTTTTCGTGTACAGATAGATGTGTTCGAACTTGAGACCATTGGGCATGATGAGGAGCGTGGAGGTCGTTAATGTTTTTCAGCAGCCAGAAGGTCTTATGATGAGAGCGCGTTCGCTGTCGTGAAGGAGAGGACCGTGAAAACTCTCGACGTCCAGAGATTTTTCTCCTAACAGGGGCATCACGTTACGAACGGGTAGCGTCTCCGGTTGGGGAAGACCATCATGAACGAAAGGGTCGACGGTATGGTCGGCACCTCACACGGGTCTTCACACCTATATAAGACGCGTGAAGACACTTTTGGCATCCACTATGGATATGTTTGGACGGGCGCAACACGTTCGACGCAGAGGAAGAGAGGGGAAGGCGGTGCTAAGAAAGCCGCGTGTAATCTATTCTCACCCACTAGCCGTATATTCAAACGAGAGAACAAAATATTAGTGGACATGAAAGGTGCGCGGGTGACCCTGTGGCATACCCTCACGCTCCGGAAGATGCAGCCAACGAAGCGTACTCGGATAGTGTGATACCCTTGGACTACAAAAGCCCGGGAGCTTTGGGCGTGCGTAAGCGTCGCATCACCCAGGTGGCGAACCCGGAAGAACCACAAGATGCATGCACCAAAGTTTACGTGGACACCAACTTGACAAAGAACAACCCGATCGATGTGTTGCAAGAAGGCGTGATGAAAATGCAGAAAAGGCGCAGTGCGGTGGCGTTACCACCGGAGGAGGAGGACGAGGTCTGTACTAAGCAGTGTGTTGAAGACCATTTTCTAGTGAAAATTTTGACGGTAGCTGAAACAATCGATAGCTCATCTCTTTGGCGCAATGGACGGTCACGCAAGATGCCTTGACCGTTTCGTATGCACCAGACCCTCGCCACCGCTCGAAGTGCCTCCCTCCCTCTTAACGATCGAAGGTCTATATCCGCACCCACTTTTAAACCCAACACTCCCGGGAATGTGGTACATGCTGCCAACAGGCCGTAACAAGTTCGAAATTCCGTGTGATGGCAAGCTTGCACTGTGCAGGCTTGCACCTGTCGGTGTACGTAGACGTGTTAGATTATCACAAGCACCCCCGCCGTTGAAACTCGCGATGGACACGCCCTATCGTGTAAAGATGGGACTCACGCTCCCTTAACGACTACGTGAAGAGTCGCCCTCGGCGCAAATGGATGATTTTCATTTGTGCCTACTCTTCGTGTATCGCATGAAGCTTCCAATCGTACCGCCGGTAGCGTCACGAGCGTTCTAGGTTGTCCCAGAGTGCAAAGCACACGTATAAAGGAAAACCATTGCGTGTGAAGCGTACAGTTGCGAGAGAAAGCGTACATGTGCGCACAACCTCCGCAACAAGGTAGAATGCCCTGCGAGGGTGTAGTCGAGAACCCACACACGACGCCTGGTGCTACAAAGACCGATGGTCGTGTAGGACGCAAACGACGCAAGGGTCTTTAGAGTCGGCATCTGTGTGTTCTTTCCTTCGCGAAACAAGGAGGCTTTCTCCCGTTGTAGGCCGCTCTAGGCGCAATCGGCTCTCGCTAGTGGCGCGTCGCCCATCGCCAACGCTGTGAACAACGCAATGCGTGCGGAGAAAGTTCTGGAAGAAGCGATGCGCCACAACAAGGTAATGGAGGGCAAAGGGCTCCGTCACCGTCGACGTCACCAACAAATCACTGTAAGGGAAAAGTCCGTTCTAAACGAATCACATGTTCCGAATGGTGTCCTAACACATCGAGAAGCGACGCAATAAGCGTGCCAAAAACATTTCATTGAAACATCGAGAAGTGAGGCAAAAAACATTTAATTGAAACTAGAGGTACTACTGAATGGCACAGACTTTCTCGTAGTAAAGTTTTCTAATTTCCTTGGTGTGGACTGGCTTTACAATCTTACCCGTCCTACTTTTGCCAAATGCCGTCTATCGTCGCCCAAAGTAAATTTTCTCAACTTTTCGTTTTTAAGAATATGGCGATTAAACATTATTGTAAATGCGAAATTTGAAGCTCTGTTTCACAGGAATGTATGGAGTTTTCGGAAAACTTAATTTTAAGCACTTCATTTCACAAATCTATGGAAATGTGCATATTAACTGCTTGAGAAATATTTCAAAAAATTACATTTATGTGAGTGTACGAAAAACTTCATTTGAAGTAATATGAAGAACTTATACTTAAAGTAAAAAATTGTATCTTCACAATTGAAGTTGTAAAAAGACGCAGAGATTTTTCGTTTTTCAGTTTTCGAAAAAACGGGCAAATCAATCAACACGATACCTGCACCATTCTCTGAAGTGTCCTTTACGCTATCAAAGGTCAAATTTAATCAAAATAAATTGTGCCGAATTTTTAAGAAAATTTGTGTAAAAAAGTCAATATTTGGCATAAAATTTTGCAAAAAATTCTCATATTTTCGAAAAATTGATCATGACGCTAATTAAACATCTGTTTTTGAAGAACACATTTCACTCAGAACTATATATCTTCATTATTGTAGTTGCAGGAAGACGGCGAAAGAAAATTGAATTTTTGCAGTTTAAAAAAACAAAATTTTCAAGGAAGACATGTGCTCTTAAACGTTCCATACACTATTCGAGGTGAACATTTATTAAAAATTGTTGATGCTGTCTTCGAGAAAAAATTGTTTCAACAAAATTAAAAATTGCCTATATATCACAAAATTATGCGAAAAGTACTCAAATTTTCGAAAAATTGTATATGATCTTATTTCAAAATCTATCTTAAATGAAGGGTGGCGTCTGCGTAATGGGGGCAGAGCAGGGTTGCTCTGCACGTGTCCAGCGCGTGGAGGGCCAGCGACGGGTGTCGTAGATGATGCTGACGTGGCCGACATAGAAGGTTGTGGCTTCGTGTTCAAGCCTAGGTTTTGACTTTGAAGTTTACGTAATCTGCCACTCACGTAAGAACAGATGTGTGAAAAACGGTTGTGCGAAAGCATGGGTCAGTATAGAACCAAGGGTAACAAAAAAATTTACTTGTTCACAGTCCGCGCAAACAGGAAAAATATGTGGTTGTCCCTCGCGTTCACATCTGCACTCAACACAATTCCGGACAAGAGGTGGGTACCCCGAGATACTGCAATAGCAGCACGGCATATGTCGGAAACAACGCCGACATGCCTACACCTGGAGGTCCATTTGAATCGCAGGCGGAAGGTACGCATACACAAAATCGACTTCCAACGCCCTTACCGTCTGTAATATGGGCTTTGAAATGCGCGCGAGGTCCTCCGATGATAGCCCATAGAGGGTGCGATCCACAACCACAGGAGAAATCCGTCCTCGAAGTGTTGCGCTACAACACCAATACACCTGTAGAGTACAGACGATTTTACAAAACAGAAGGAGAAGAACGCACGAGTGATGGAATACGTACTGGTGAGGGATGTGGGACTTCCGGAGGGGGAACACGCCGAACTGTTCTTGATGAAGGGTGGGGCCCGTCCACGATATCAGTGCTCCGGCAGAAGGGTCCGCTAAGGCAGTGTCGTGGACAACATAGGCAAAACCAAGACGCCGTCACGCTGGAAAGAGGGTGCCACGGATAGTGAAGGCAACCTCGAACGACAAGGCCGTACTGAAGGTGTGACGGTAACAGTGGATACATCTAAATACATCGAGGGCGGCCACAATCATCAGCAACCACTTGGAAAAGTGCTGCAGCTGCTGTTCGTCCAACACCGTAAGCGTTTGAGGTTGTGCACTCCACCACTGCAGAACCATCGCATCCACCACGTGGGCGTTGACGAGTTCATGTGTCATGACGTGGGTGAGTCAGCACGTTCCTGTTGATTCAATCTGTAATGTTCGTAGGAAAGTGATGTTACCCTGTCGAGCCAATGACGTTAAAGCTACTCACTGGTCATGTTGTTCGCGGCGAAGCACAACACAGTATACGTAAGTACACGCCTTCCACCTCTTTTTCAAGCTGTGAGTGTTCACACAGAGTCTATTGTCTGGAACGGTTCCATCTCCATCCACAGGTCGGTGTGTTGACGGTGAGTGGATGAAGTGGTGTGACGCGGCGGTCGTCCCGGGCGTAGCAGTTGGCGCCGGCTGCTATCAACACCAGAACCACGTGGGTGACCGTTCTCCGCTGCATGGTGAAGAGGAATGCGACCCAGGGTGTCCCGTACAGCGACACTGTCACGATACATACCGCCTGCGATGGTGATAGGAAGAATTTCATCGCGTCGTGGTGCATCATGCAACACGGTCGAGCCTGTGTCGAGGTTGAGCTGGAGGAGATGATAAATTTCGAATGGCATGGCTTAATCTATGGCCAAGAGAACAGCGACGGTTGTAACTCTTCCTCCTTTAACCACAGTTCGTAGTGTTTATTGAGTAGATCAAGAGGCATGACGTGACCGTCGTCCCACATTTATGAGTTGCCACCGGCGCTATCAATACCAGAACCGCGTGGTTCGCCGCTGTATAGTGAAGAGGTGTGCGACTCAGACTGCCCCGTTACTTGAGGCGGTGGCGACACATGCCACATGCGATGGTGATAAGGCGTTCACTAGGACGGGCTGCATCATGCAAGCCAGTCAAGCCTGTGTCGAGGTTTCGTCGGAAGAGATGCTGAAGTTGGGAGGACACGGGAACACAATCTACACAATCGACGCTGACAATGCACGGCCTGTCTGTTCACGGGTGACCGCTCTATACACACGTTCGAATACACGTTTTTTATAGCGTTTGGGAAAGGACACAAATGGTTTGTGCGGTATATTGTGTCAGTCCGTAATATACACGTGCAGAACCAGATACAAACGCTTGTCGTAGAACAGATGTGTCGGGTGAAGTTGCTTTTTGTCACAAAATGTGAGAATAGTTTACAATCGCTCTCAAGGCATGACTGTCCGTACACCCTCATAAAGACAGTCATCCCGCGGAAAGATATGCCGTATCGCCTCTCAGTCAGAACAGAGAAGAGATCGCGCAAGATGGACTCCTGATCATCATTGCATTCACATCATCATTGAAGAAAATACGTGTGTAATGTCGTCTATAAGACGAGCGCGCATACCGGGAGCGGCAGCTTAGTGCATCCACTGATGTCACAACAGCGCCATTGACCGGGAGGTCCTAGGTTCGAGTCCTGACTGCGGCAGGATTTTCGACACTAGCTTTTCAGCTAGATCGAATTCAATCGCTGTCTGGAGGAGAATTCTAGCGGCCGGCTGCTCTGATCGGCAGTTTTCCGTGGTTTCTCCGCAATATGGCATTTATGTCATCTTTTAGAGTGCATTTAGCACCATCCCTACCAAAAGTTTAAAGAAAAAATTGGAGCTGTTTTTCAGAAATTCTTGTTTTTGTTATTTTTTAAAATTGCTGATATTGCACGCAAACTGCGCGAAAACTACAAAAAGTTAAAAAAGGTACAGGATCTTAATAAAAGGGATCTTAATTATGGGCAACAAATTTTACTAGAATGAAAATCACTATATTCAATTTTGTAGTTGTAGGAAGACATTGAAAGGAATCAGAAATTTGCAATTTTCGAAAGTTCAGAGTTAACCGTGGAAATTTGACCAACGTTACCTTTATAAGTGTATTGTACTCTATTTTTATAAGAAATTTAAAAGAAAAATTGGAACCGTTTTTGAGACAATTTTGAAAATGTCAGGGGGCCTTCATATAAAGTAACCCTAAATTTCGAAGAAAGTTTTTCAAAATCACAACCGCAGCGGTATCGTATACATAGGTACTACAGGGACAAGTTTCGAGACTCGTATAAAAGAACGCAAAAGGAATATGCCGTCTAGGACGTACAGACAAATCAGCAGTCGCCGACCACGCGCTGTCGGGACGCGGACACGACATGCGCTTTTAAGAAACTGATATTCTCTCCACCACCATACACTACTACAAGATTCTCCAAATGGAAGCCATCGCGATTTACAAACACAAAAACAATTTCAATAGAAAAGAAAAAGGTGACAAATTAAACAGTTCGTGGTACTCAGCACCCCGGAACACCAAAACTCGGCAGCCAAGCAGTACTACTGACGTGGCCCAATCATGCGCGGGCGCCGCTGACGCGACCCAATCAGGCTCCAACAAACCTCGCCCTTTACTATAAATACGGGCTCCAGAGCCGCGGGAGCGTCAGTCAACGCGGTGCTGCCAGGTAGAACACTTCGCCCCTGCCAGCAACGCCTGATGGATGCAACTGAGGATGCCTGCCACAGTTGCACGCGAAACGTTTGGACAAGTCTCCGTTAGACCACGGCCTACGAACCCGGAAATGTCAAATACTGTAGAAACCGGTCGTGAAAGCCTACATTGTATGTTAATAGAGGGGAAACTACCAGGCTATTGACACTTAAGCCATGCCTATCTTAGGCTACTCAGTGGCGGTTGTGTTATGGAGTATCACAGGCACAGAAACATTTAACAATGCGTATTAATTTCGAAAACCCTGAAACATTACCTCAGAGTCTCAGTTGAACGGGAAACTCTCCCACGACGCCTTGGAGATAGACGCTTCACTGACATGAACATCATGAACTGTAAGTGCGTTGAGACCCTCCAAAAATTCTTCTGTGTTTGTGACCCTCAAAAATTCACAGTCCTAAGCACTGACCACAGTTCGATGCACTGGCCACAGTCCGATGCACTGGTCACAGTCCACTGCACTAACCACAGTTCGATGCATTGACCACGGTTCACGTCACTGAGCACAATCACTGCACTGCTATTCACCGCGATGCACACACTTCACAGCTCAGCTTCCACTTCAGACTTAAGACTTAAGACTGATTCGCGGTCGCCGGCCGCCACGTATTTATATTCGGCGGGTTCCGTCGAGAACTTTCCGGACCCCGCGAACATTCTGGAATAATCTAGTGCAGGGGCCGCCGGCAAATGACGCAACCCGCGCCCACAGGCAGCTCGTGGTGGCGCCGGCAAAAGACGCAATCCGCGCATACAGGTAGTTCGTGGTGGTGCCGGTCGGTGACGCAATATTCGATACAATATTTTTTCACATTATTTCTCACTTTTGCAAGTTTCGAAAATTAGATATATCAACAAAAAAGTGATCAGTCGGAAAACACTTTAATTATGGAGCAAGTGATAGCACTGACGTCACGCCACGTCACGATGACGTCACTTCCTGTTCCAGACCCTGAAGTGGTGTGGCTTCACCATGACGACGCCATCGCGTCGGGTGACGTCATTGTGGCGCCCTGGTGTCGTGACGTCAAGGCCGTCGGGTCACGTTACACGACGAGAGGAGCTCGTCATACGAAAGTCACGTGGGAAATTTTGCAAGGTGGACGTGGCGCATGACGTGTGGAATGCGTCACGAGGGCGTGTCGTCACAGTGGTGTGAGCATGAGACGATCGTGACGTGACCGCCGTGGACCCTGTGGAATGGGGAGGATGAAGAGGGTGCGGGTGACGTGTGACGGGGTGTGGGAGGGCGGGAAGTCGTTCAAAAACGCCTGCCGAAACCGGGACTCGAGCCAGGGAGGTGTGGGTGTATAGGTTAGCAGCCTGCACACTGGCAATGCGCCACGGCGGCAGGCTCTGGTGAGTTCATTGGCAAGTGGATGTGAAGGTGCGCGGCGCGCCCTGGTAGCGTCCAGAGGAAGGAGAGAGGGCGGCTGTGGCGCGCCCTGTGAGTGTGCGCGGGAAGGAGAGGGGAGAGAGCAATGAAAGTTTCAAAAGATATACAAAATATATTTGGTCGTATATTTTATTACACTATACTATATACAATATTCTTGGAAGAAAAAAGGAGTATACAATGGAAGGTCGAAAAGAGAGAAAGCGAGAGGACCAAGAGTGCAAAAAGAGCGCGGTAAACCGCACCTCGTCCAGCACCCCGCGCAGGCTTCTGATCGTTTGCCCACACCAACGACGGTCGCCGCGGAGCGCTGGGCGCGCCCCAGCGCTTCCAAAAAGCTCTCGCAGAGCTCGATCAGGTAATCAGGTGGGTGGTTGAGTGGGACCGCTCCTTCCTAAAGGTTGGAAGGGGCGCTCAGCTGGGAGATTTTTGGGGAGGGAAGGGGTTGGATGGTGAAGGGGGAGAGTTGGCACACGACGACGACACCGGTGAGGGGTGGACCAAAGAAGATGAGGAGTGGACCGCACGGGTGTGGGAGGGAAGGGTACGAGGATTGCTAATGGGGGAGGAGACGGGTATGACATTGGCGGTGGCACGTGGGATGAGGGGACGAATTGGGGAAAAGAGGCTTTGCTTAGACACTCTGGGAAGGGGGTGACAAAGCCACGAAGGGGAAAGGACGAGGGGGTTCAGATATGACGGAAGGAGATATGGGTTCAGCGGGGTCGAAAGTCGTCGTGGATTCTTTGTGGTGGGCAGGGAATGGACGACGGGGACAGACCGGTTGGTGGCATAGGGGGGGTGGAGGACGGCAATGGGGGGTCAGAGGAGCGGGAGGATCCGCGGTTTCCCCAGCCAACGGAGTTTGGCGACGAGGCTGGCGGGGACGGCAACATCATTGTAAGGAACCCCCGTTCCAGCGCAGAGGTGGGCGAGAAGTTCTGTTGCGATGACCGCCGTGAGCGGATAATTCTTCCGCCCATACTGTCGCGAGGACGCCTCCGCAGCATGTCTGCAAGCAGAGATGCATAACAAAATAAACAAACTAGAGGTGCTAAAGAATGGCACAGACTTTCTCGTAGTTACGTTTTCTAATTTCCTTCGTGTGGACTGGCTTATATTAAGGAAGGCTAAAACCTTGACCAAAATAGCAATTTTCATTGAAAAATTTAGAACCGTTTTTAAGAAAATGGCGTTAAGCGTTACTGTAAATTCGAAATTTGAAGAACTTTTTCACAGGAATCTATTGAGTTTTCGAAAAATTGCATTTGAAGTAATTTGAAGAACCTCCACTAACAAATTCAATAATGTGTACAAATCCATTGAAATGTGCATATTAATGGAGTTAGAGGTATTGAAAAAACATTTGTGTAATTTTTAATATTAAAAGAATACCCCCAAATGAACTTTACGTCATTTGGTATGGCAACGGTAAACACGGGCCATTGGGTAAATAGTGTCATTAGCACTATCCGTTGGAAAAGTTTCAAGAAAAACATTTGGAGCCAATTTTGAGAATAATGGCGTTTGAGCGTTTCCGAAAATGCGAGATTTTGAGCTTATTTTCACAGAAAACTGTTTTGAGGAAATTTATTTGACATTATTTAAATCGCATGTACTCATAAATATAATACTGTGAAGAAATCCCCTCTAAAGTATTACCGACGTGAGAAACAAGTCAATAAAATAACATTTTTGTAATTTTTGAAAAAACAAAAGAATAGAGCAATATCGCAATTATGTAATCGTATAGGATTCGTTTAGTACTATCAAGAATTTAAAGAAAAAAATTGAACCGGTTTTGAGAAAATCTTGTTTTTGTAATTTTTTAACATTGCAAATTTTGCACGCCCTATTACACGAAAACTACTAAAATTTACAAAAATATTTACACGATCTTAATGAAATAACTATTTATGGACTACAAGTTTGATTTGAAGGAAGAGTCTCTATCTTCAATATTGTAGATGTAAGAAGTTGCCGAAAAAAATCAAACTTTTCCAATTTCCGAAAATTCAGAGTTAATCCTGAAAATCGGACCTATTCCATCTTTATAAATGTATTTTACTCTATACTTACAAGAAATTTAAAGAAAAAATTTGGAGCTGTTTTTGAGAAAATTTTGAAAATGTTCCTAGGGTTTCATATAAAATGACTGAATGTTTTTCAAAATCGCAGAGCTTCAACTCACGCAAAAACGACAGAGGTTTCTTCAATTTGGAAAAAAATCCTACGCACGGTTTAGGTGCTAGGATGGTTCACATACAACAGACGGGTGGATGGTCCTACGTTTTGCTTTCAATTGTTTTTTCGGCATTAAGGACCCCCAAAACAGGGATTCTGGCTACACCACGTGTTAGAGGATTTTTTTCTTAATTTAGCAACTGGATTTATCTACTTTTTCGTTATCAGGGCCCGTCAATGAATTTTTTCTGCCAAAGATCCTCCGTTTTTTCGCGCAGCGTTACATAACTTTCTCTATACTACGTATATTACTCCGTATACACGTACATATACGAGAAAGTAAACTGTCAACAGTCATAAATATACGCCGTATTTTCATGCCGAAAGCATGTAAAACGGTTTAGTATTCAAATAAAAGAAAAAAGGCACAAGGGGGGTACTTGGTGGCAGGTGTTTGCGTATGTGGGGAGAAGGGCAGGGGCCTGTCGAGATCCACGGGCATCCGCACCACTCCCAAGTGGGCCCGACAATGCGAAAATGTGCCCTTTCGAGCAAACCTGTACGCCGAGAAAGGCGCAAGTGAGGCGTGCGGGCTGGATTCAAATCCCAGGAGTTACTGTTAGCAGGGGATGGCAGGCGCCTGCTTGTGGGACTCTTATCCCGAAAGAGCTGGCTTTTCGGGCAAACCTATAGACCAAGAAAAGGGCCTAAGGGGTACAAGTGTCCTGAGTTGAATACCGAGGCTCGTCTTCTGTTTGCTTACGGGGAGACAGATGTCTGTGGGATTGATTTGTTATATATGGCTCTCTCGAGTGGCACCGACAAAGCGAAAATGTGCCCTTTCAAGCGAACCTGTACGCCGAGAAAAGGGCCCGACGGAGGACGGAAGGCCTGAATTCGAAACTCAGGAGAACCTACTGTTAGCACACGAGCGAGCAGCTCCGTAGAAATATTCGTCTGAAACCTATTCTACTCTCAAAAAGGCCATTTGTGAGCAATCTTTAACGCCTAGAGATGCAACCCGCTCGACATTGATGCATCGCGGGTGGACGGCGGATAAGGGCACTGCGCGTGATGTCGATGCACTGCGGTGGTAGGCTCTCAGGCGAAATTGGTCTTTTCGTTTAAAATGTGTATGCTGTGAGCATAAGAATTGAACGACTATACCCCGAAACCACACGTACAAATACACGGAAGAATCGTGCAACCAGCTACCGTGGCAGTCGTCGGAAAGAATGCTATTTCGAGCTTTGAATATCTCAGGGGGGCAGGATCTTTGGGGTGTGAGAAAGACGTTCACCCAGGTACAGAATTAGGTAAAAACAGTAATATATTCTTAGAAAGTATTGCATGAATTAAACCCTTTACACTGTTACAGAAAAGAGGAGAACAAAAAAATACCAAATTGTTAACTGCGCGCTAGGACGCATGCAAATCCACTAGGGGTAATATCTCTTGGAAAAATTGCAAAAAAAATGTTTGCTTCATGATTTCACTCTTCACCCAACTTGCGATAATTTGCCTCATAACACCCGTGCACGGAGTTCTTGTTTGACCAATATTAATTCATGAAATTTAATTTTTACTACACTTCCTGGATTTATTTACCAGTACACATTTTCACAGGCCTTACTGCTATTCACATACAAAATTTTCCTCGTCAATAATTACATAGACAAAATGAACACAAATTAACTATCTTTACTACAGCTTCTGAATGAAATGTACCACCGGCGTACGAGGTTATATCAAATACTTCGCCGTTACTCAGTTTTAAGGCGAACATGCAAGATTTAGTATTCTGGTTTCTTGCGCTAACACTACCTTTCTAGTTCGTGTCTCCCCACTTCAGTTTTATGCAAATTTGGGTTACCTTCATAGCTGCCCCAAGCCCCTGGCTTACGGACCACGGCGCTGCGTTGTCAGTGACCCTGACCTAAAACCAGCCGTGCCGCCGCTCGCGTTCCTGCCACGTAGCCCGCTTCGGTGCCGCTCCGAAGGCCACCCGGACTTCTTTGCGCCCGCCACCAGATCCACGACTCGTCTTAATTTCGCCCGCCTATCTTGCGACACTTTCGCCCACCTATCTTGCGACGTGTCGTTTCACTAATGCTTTATAAAACTCGCACAGTTCCGCAGTCGCGGCCACTATTCTGCTCCGTCCTAAATTTTCACAGTTCTTAAAACCGTCTCATACAGTGTTCTATTTAAATCACGTAGCCTCGTTACTATATCAATTCTCCCACCTCCTAACGCCTCAATAACTACTACGGCTTCTCTCTAACAACTACCCCGCTATCTTACTCGACCCCTCACCTCGGCGTCTCACACAAGAAGGAAATTTTCCTTCGTTGCTCCGCCGTTTAAATGGTGACGTGACGTCTCGGTGCACCCCTGCCGCGCTTCCCATAAAGTGGAAGTACACCGCCGCCGCGCTTCATGCCGCAACTAATAGGTAGCGCCTTTTGCGATCTGTAATCGGCTTTCTGGTATGCCTTTGATCTTCACATCTCCTCCGATGCTGCGTGGGCATTGTGGGGTTTCTGGCAATGCGTCAAACGTCCCAATGTGTGTGTGTGTATCTACACACACACACACACACACACACACACACACACACACACACACACACACACACATATATATATATATATATATATATATATATATATATATATATATATATTTTCTGACGTCATGAAAGTAGACACCCCATAACGCCACCATCAGCTACGAAAAGAAGCCCACGAACAGAGAGAAGTCGAGTACGCGGCGCAACGATGGCTTGTAAACGCGCCATCTACCCACAGCTTTTCGAACTCTGACGCCCGAACCAGCGAATAATGTTTTTCCGGGAGGTCACGAAAAGAGGAGAATATTCACCCCTCCAAAATTTCCCCAGGGCGAGAGTACCATAAGTATCGCGGCGCGCCTCGGAGGACCCCTCTATGACTGCAGCAGCGACGGCGACTAGACTGAGCTCTTTGATTGCAGCAGCGACGGCGACTAGACTGAGCTCTTTTTGACTGCAGCAGCGACGGCGATTGTAACTTAATAGCATAGGAGTTTATTTTAACTTGGTAGTTAAAAGTTAGCTTGTGAAGAGTATCTTCGAAAGTGAGGTAATTAAAAAGTGGAGTTCACAAGCATTCTTCGCATTCACAATATTTGAGAGAGAAGTGACTGTTTGACTCCGAAATAATTTCAAATTTGTAAAATTCGCGCAGAAGGACATTAACTAAATCCAGCATCTCATATTGCACGCTGAGACCACACACGCACAAAGTGTGGTAGGTAGGCCGAGCATTTAAAGCATAACTTCAGCAACATTAATTATTCGAGGCTGGAAGCGCGAACAAACTTGTACGAGGCGCGGCAGAAGAAGAAGGACGACCCCAGGAAGAGCGAAGCGTAGGTGAGAAAGATTTGGACTGGAACGAGAATCGTACGAGTCCTGAGAACGGGAGAAGGGTGTGGAAATCGGAGGCGTGGCAGAGTCCGGAGTTCGAGAAGAAATTTGTAACGTCGTGGGACAGCAAGCGAAGACGGTGGCAACGCGGGGCAGTAAGCGGCAGAAAATCCCCAAGGTTACCTACAGGCGAGCGATGCGTTGCTTTGAGGTAAAGGAACTGGTAACTTTTATGCGGCGATCAGTTGGGGAAGGAGAATAGCCGTAAAATACACACATTCGTGCTAAGAGTGGGTGAAAACTCCAGAATAGGTGGGAGAAGTATTCCGAACGATGTGAGTGGCAGTTTCAAGATCATTTACTGCACGTGTCATTAAATTCATTCAAAGAGGCCATACCTTGTACAATTTTACGTAAAATAATTCACGATTCTCACATGTTGTACAGTTGATGTTATCTGGAAAAGCTATAGTTTATTGTATTGTGTTAAAAAGTAATTGTTTTGTGATATTAAAGGGAGCAGATTTAAGTAACGTGTATATTACGTTTTATTGTTTCCTTTTTCTCTTTAAAGTTCAGTGTTATAGTGAGTGCGAAGCCCAAGGCTAGCACCTATGAACGGGATTCCTTAAAACAAGGGTAAAATTCATTTTAAAAGCCGTGCACGAAAAAACTAGAGGTTAAAAGAGTAAAATAATTTGGTAGATGAACATTCCGAAAGAGGAATGAGCAAATTGTAAATTGTAGTTGGCGAAAGTGTGTTCAGGCAGTCGAGGTGACACTTATTTTTCTCTGTTTTGTCTTTTTTTTCAGTTACCAACTACTTAAAGAACATTATCCTGTTATAAAATTGAGTCACTGTAATTTTTTTCTTTGAATATATGCTCATTTTATTCGTATTTTATCCGATTCATCGTGTCAAGGGTTCAGACCTTTCTCATACCCGAAAGATCCTGCTTCCTGAGAATTTTAAGCTCGCTTCACGAGCATTCATTCTAGCACGCCCTCACCACGTGTGGAAGGTAGTAAGTGGGGTGTTAGAATATATATATATATATATATATATATATATATATATATATATATATATATATATATATATATATATATATATATAAAGACAGAAGTGCGTTGTCTTCCAGCGCGGTAATCTCTGAATCTACTGAACCAATGCTGATGAAACTTTTGTGCTAGCATCCTTTAAAGGCCTGGAGTACTATAGGCTATGATTTACAAACATAAACGGTAATATATTTTCAAAATAATTACTTTTCTGGACATTTTTCGCCTAGCCTTACATCACAGATTCAAGAGTGCATCAATGTCAATAGTTTAGCTGCGCGCCACCAGAGAATGACGTCTGAGATCTACTACTGATTTCATCAATGTCCAGAATTATTGCGAAATTCATTAGAGTTTGAATAAGGTTATGTAATGTCCCTGTGTGAATATTTGAAAGAAAGCCGTAACTGAAGTGGTAAATAATGTCAATGTTCATGTATTGCTCTTTGTCCGTGTTATATACTAAGTGGCAAGAAATCATTGTGAGTTTGAAAGTGTTTAATAATTGAGGTAGGTTGAGAGAATAAAAAGTACAATAATATACAGTACAGAATATACAGTAATGTACAATGTACAATATACACATATCGTATACAATCTAAACGTCTTCTTTTACAGAAATTTGTGACAACTCAAATGTTTGACTAAACGACTGTCACAATTGTCAAAACATATTACAAATGCCAAGAGATGGGCAGTCTACTAAAATTTTGAATCGGTTACTCAGAAGGAAGATCGACTTGCTGAAGTACTTACTCGCCCCATTGAAAACAATACTGCAAGAAGGGGAGAAATGTGAATAATTCTCTAAGTAGTAGGGCAGCTGTTCATTAGGACTCTCAATTTGACTATTTACACAGTTCTTAGGTTCAAAATAGTAAAATGGAAAATGTGTATATGTTTTCAGTCCATTCAGTAAATTTTTTTCTTCAATATGCGAAGGCAGTTTGAACAGTGGTGTGTAATTTAGGAATGATCATTTACATATTAAGACTAATCTGTACAGTTGTTTGTCATTTTAATTGCAGTTGTACTTTTTTCTTCTACATGCGAAGAAATTTAGTGCTGTGGTTGGTAATTAAGCAATGGCCATTACAATATTAAGACTAATATGTGCAGTTGTTTCGCATGTCACTGGCGCCTAATGAATGAATGAATTCATATAAATTTTTCAATGAATAATTGAAAAAAAATAATTTATCTAAAAATATTTTTTCTAAGCAAATCTGGGCGTCCTATGTTTCTATTTTTCAGTATTCATGTTCATATTGGTAAAATGGAAAATGTTTGTATGTTTTCAGCCCACCCAGTAAAAGTTTTTCTTCAATAACTTCATTTACATATTAAGACTAATCTGCGCTATTGTTTTGCATATCAATGGCTGCCAATGAATGATTTCATCCATTTTGTTCCATAAAATATGAGAAAAACTTAATTTATCTAAAAAAGTTTGTCTGAGCAAATATATAAATCTGGGAGCTCTTGGTTTCTATTATTCAGCTCTCACGTTAAAATTGGTACAATGGAAAATGTTTATTTGTCTTCAGTCCACCCAGTAAAAGTTTTTCTTCAACTTTTGAAGGAGTTCTGTGCAGTGGTATATATTTTGGGAATGACCATTTACACATTATGACTAATCTGTAGAGTTGTTTGCATATCAATTGCTGTTAATCAATCTTCTATTTGTGAAGAAGTTTAGTGCAGTGGATGATAATTATAGAATGATCATTTATTTATTAAGACTAATATGTGCTTTAGTTTTGCATATCAATTGCTCCCAATAATTGAATTCATCCATACTTTTCTAAACAAATAGGCAGAAATTAATTTATCTAACAAAAAGTTTGTCTGAGCAAATAAATAAATCTGGGAGTTCTTGGTTTCTATTATTCAGCTCTCCTGCACAAATTGGAAAAATGGAAAGTAATTTATGATTTTGTAAACCCAGTAAAAGTTTTTCTTTGATATGGGATGAATTTCTGTGCAGTGGTATGTAATTTAGGAATGATCATTTACATATTAAGAGTAATCGGTAAAGTTGTTTTGCATATCAATTGCTCCCAATGAATGTGTTCATTTATATATTTCTAAAAAAATAAGCAAAAATTAATTGGTCTGAAAATATTTTTGTCTAAGCAAATAATATCTGGGAGTCTTTGGTTTTTATTATTCATATTTCAGGATCCATAATCTCCATCACTTGAGATAAAATAATTATGCTAATATTGTTTTGTTGTGTGGCTCAGTGCATTGTCAATTTATTATTTACACATAATGTAATTTTGGTGAATCATTAGTTTTCTATTGTATCAGTCGTATGATGAATTGATTTACCTGAACAATTATTTTTGTCATCTTTAGAATTATAAAAACGGGTAATTATGATTCAGAATAGATACAAGTATTTTCATTTATTTTTATGATTATGAATCATCAATTACGTTATGACATCTATAACTATTACTCCGGATCTACCCACTATCGTACCCGTGCATGAACTTTCGCGTGTTATACTAAGCTTAAAACAGCAAGGTCACGAGTTCACAGATGAATTTCAAAACTTTTTTATGAATACAATAGAAGAAAAATATAAAAATAAGATAAGTTTTACAACGTGACAGTTTTGATAGTGCTGGAATATATAAAACTCCACAAAAATTTTATATGTGAGTACAAGTATTTTATTTTGTTGTTTATATTTGTTTATTGCTTTTAGTTATAAAGTGAATGTTTAGAAGCTGGAACTTCAAATAAAAAAATGTCATTATTTGTGGAAAAGTGAGCGTGGTAATCTGGAAATTTCCAAATGGGGGTCAAGGGAAGACAGCTATCGTGGCGTGACCGGGCAGAGCATGGCAGGGAGTAGGGCGGAGAAGGGATACAATGGAAGATATAGAGATAGGTCCCGCCGCAGGGCATGAAAAGATTGAATTCCTCTTCCTGTATAATAATTTAGTGTAATAAATGCCCGAGCAACGCCGGGTACTTCAGCTACTATATATATATATATATATATATATATATATATATATATATATATATATATATATATATAGGTTTTAAGAGGTGAAAATCAGATTAGAAGGGAAACTTGTAATATCGAAAAGCTAACCCTGTCAAAGAGTTTAGGAAACTAATTCGAGAAAGAATGTGTGTTTCTATGGCAGAACTAGTTATTTTCTCGTTTACGCACTATTTTCAGTGTAACACACATACTACAATTTACGTATTTTACGATTTTACATAATGCTGCCGGAAAACGATGTAAAATGTTTAACGTTTTGGGGGCCCTAGAAACCGAAAAAATTAAATTCAAAACTTCTGCCTGTGAACAACGGTATCACCTAATCCATTCCCAGTTTTTTAAATTAAAATCCCCAATCCCCATTTTCAGGCTCTTCACGTGTGAAACGAATCTTTTAATTTTTCGGAGTACTTTAGATGAAACTCTAACATTTTCTAAAAAAATTATTCGAATTTTAAAAATTGAAATAAATTTAAAAGATATGTTTTCAATTCTATACATTGAAATGAGATAATAAATACGGAAAGACATGTTTAATGTTCACACTATAATTTACACATATTAGAGAAGTTTACGTATGGAATGTAATAAAATTTACTATTGTCTTGAAAAGAAAAAATAGGATTAATAATCCGTTAAGAGTGTACCAAATCAATAACTTAAAAACACTATTTTTTTGGTCACAAACAGCATTACGATAATTCACCAGATATACTGTTAACATCGCTGCATTTATCTTTTATTCTAAATGATCTTCCTACACCTTCAAAAGTCATCTTGTGTAGCCTTCTCTACATGCAGCTCCGTATCTTCTTTCTTCTGCCCCAGTCGACCGTCCTGCTTGCTCGGTACACCAGATCTTTCTCGAATTTGCACTCGTTCACGTGCTTTCTCTCGCGAATTTGGTGTTCGTGATTTTGACTAGTAACAGTTCGTGCGATATATTCAACAATTTTTCGTTAGTTGGAGTGACGTCTCTCTTTTTTTAACACGTTTCTTTTGCAAATACAGGAACAAATGCCGCCTACCAGATATGCGAGCACTAGATTAAAAAAGTCCTGCCAGGCAATATCTTGCTCGTTCTCACTCTGTCCTTCGTAATTTTAAGAAACTAGAAAAAAGTTTAATGAATTCGCCAAAGCGTGCAGATTAGACTTCCTTTCGCTAAAATATTATATTCTCGATGCCTTCTATTTAATGAATTTTAAACTGATTTACGTATTTATAGCACTACGTAAAAAAATACTTGTCGAAAGCCTCTATTTTACATACGTATGACTACCATGCTACGTGTAACACGCGTCCGCTCTCGACCACTACAGATTTCAGAAGGCGGAAGAATTTCTCTCATCCGCTGGTAAAGTCCGCCTACCTCTCCTACTCATCCCTTCGTGACGTAGGAAGGCATCCCCTAACTAGTCGGTCGACCGACACTGACGCTCCTGAACGCGCCAATTTAAATCACGTATGGTCGCGGTCCCCCTTTGGACCCACTCATATCAGATATCTCTTCTCTCTCTCTCTCTCTCTCTCTCTCTCTCTCTCTCTCTCTCTCTATATATATATATATATATATATATATATATATATATATATATTTGAATTTAAAAATTATGAAGGTTTTTTTCAAAACAAAAACGCACCTAAATATTCTTGTCAAATGCAATCTGCAACATTAGAGCAGCATCGTTAACATCTATATAGTTAAATAACTCCTAAACGAAGCGTTCTAGGGGCTTAAAGCATGAGGCCTCAAAGAATCGTTCCTCACACCATAATCTACATAATCCATTACATTCTTGGACATTCTGTTACATTTTTACTGGTACGGTACTTCTCGAAACTACCCACCTGTTCAGAGATATGCAGAATCTGCAACTGTATATGAAGTTAGAGTAATTAGAGAGATTTTTCTCAAGAGTAATAAGCTATTCTAATAATTTTGTGAATATCAAGGAAAGCGAAAAAATAACTATCAAGGAAGAATTACTTCAAATGTTGTTTTGAAGGAAGTGCTGTGAATTGCTCCAAGAACATCATCTGTGAGTAAAACCGAATAAAACTTTCTTCAAACTTTTCAATAAAGTTTCAAACATCAATAGATTTTTTATTTGATAGTCTGTAATTACATTAAAAGTTACCTCTATGTATTTTATAAACAAATAAACAAGTTTCGTTAACAACGTTCTCTTAATATGGAAATGGAAGGATAGAGAAGGTAAGTGTTTAACATGCTAGAAGAGAAAGCTTAAAGTCCGGAACCCAGGAAGACATGTGCACCTGCAAACATCGTATCTGACTCGTAATACACAATAGAAATTGTATATGTGACTCAATAAATATTATTGTATATGTGACTCAATAAATATTATTAATATATAAATTAATATATTGTCATACTGTAATGATTTGCAAGACCCAGAACGCGTAAAATATACAGAGAACAGAATTTTATTCGTCAAAGAGAAATTAAGTATGGAAAGAAAACAATGGACGGCAACGCCGCGCGCTTATAATTCTCAGAAGGTAGCAGAAAACGTAAAGGGCGTGAATGGGCAACATAAACAATGGGTAGAACCTGATGGTAGAAACATTTTAAAGCAAAAATCACGTAATTCGAGCCACGGGTTCAAGAAATATCAGAAATTGTTTGAATTGTATGTAACACGTTTAAGAACGAAGAACATGGCACCCATTGTTGTGCTATTGCAAGTGTATAAGAAACTTAGTTTTTATTGAATATCTCAAGAACGCCTGGACGGATGAACATCAAACCTTCTCGAATTATAAAACAGAATATTTGGATTAGGGCAAAATTAGTCACAGCACGGGGGAATTCGTACGGGACTCAAATTAGTTTAATATTTACATTTATAACGTGGGGGATTAAGAAAGAAAAAAGACGCCCGCAAACGATGGAAATATGAATATTTCTAACATGTTTTACCGTGATGGTCGGGTGTTTTGAAAAAAGAAAGTTGTCGAATTATAGGCCAACAATGGGAGAAAGTGGTAAGGAACAGAACGAGTTGAGTTTTGGTCACGAGTACACGCATTATGTCGTTGTGTTGAAATTTTTGGAATTTCTCGGAAATATTTAGTGGAATTGTCTTCTTAAAGTATTATCAAGTAAAGGAAGTCATTTGAACATTGTGTAGATAAAATTTAACTTTTTTTTTAAATTCACGGGCAAAATTGTGAGAACATTATTTCGCGTAAGTGGGCATGGGAATGAACAGTGATTGACATGAAGGCAGCAAACTGGACCACTTGTAAGACATAGGCCAGTATAAAATTAAATTAGCAGTCGTTCGGGACGTCGAAAATATACGTCCGCGCCGCGGGGAACGTAATAAAAACAATTCCCGAATTTGAAAACGTCGTGTGACATAGGAAAACATTAACGGGAACGTAATTAGTTCGTGAGAAATAATAACCGAGATTATAAGTAACGATTTTGAAAGTGAATTAGTGGCGTCCAGGAACTGGTGGCAGCCGAGTTGGAACTTCGTACACGAGCGGTGCGCGAGACACCGGGCAACGACGGGCGTTGACAGTGTGCTTCGCCGCAGCAAAGAGAAGTTGCATAAATTGCATATGTACTTTATGTTCAAGACAAATACGGGAAGATTCTGTCGAAGATCAAGTTTTGGCAATTAAATTAAGATTACAATCATAAGACGAGGTCACGACAGAATGCGCATTCCTGTGTGAATGAAGATTTTATTAATGTTTTAAGTGTGAATGGTATTATTTTATGTTTTTTGTATTTTGTTTTTGTTATGTTTTTCTTGGAAGCCTAGGGTTCAATGTTGTGTTAAAATTTGCATGCCCTAAAAGGGGCAAACAGTATCAAGAGAGGGCGTAATGTATTTGCCTTGGCAATGTGCTGAAGGGGAGCTTGCAATAAATGAATGAGCACTCAGTATGGCTCATGATTGCCTTGAATATGTGTGTCGTTTTTTTAGTAGTTATCTAGAAATTAACCCAGGCACGAACGTGAGGTATCCCGTCTCAAGTCCGTATGGAATGAGCACGCGAGTCACGCCCAGGTAAGATTTAGTAATAGTATACGCTAACCGAGGTACGGGCGACTGATAAACGAAAGTGTTATTGTATCCAGAAAATAGCAAGAGCGAGGGCAGGGCAAATAGTTGACAGAATAGAACAAAGGTATAATAGAAGGCAGCTACGATAGTTTAGTTCACATTGTAGAGTGAATAAGAAGATCGGTTACAGTGCACGCCAACGTGTGAGCGTGAATAGAAGGTAGAATAGGAAGTAAATTTACATTGCCACGCCGAAGTGAGGCGCAAGTAAATAGGGAGAGTAAGAGAGAGGTACGTTGCATTGGGCGCCCAACGTGTGGGCGTGAGTAAATATAGTAAGCAGGGAAGGTTGCAATACTAATGGCGATTAATTCCAAATGACTAACTGACGAACACACAAAGTAAAACAGATTTAGTATTCCGAGACACAAAGTTCCCCTAAATGAACTACTGTTTTTCGAACCAGCGAACCCAGCGAACTGTCGGACATAACAGTAAGTAGAGATCCTAGTGAGTAATGGCAGCGCAACGTGGGTCGGTCGCGGCACACTGCTCGCCGCAGCAAGGGTTGTTCATTCGCTAGCGAAAAGTAGTGGACAACATTAACCAAATTCTTTATTTTTTTCAGTAACTTCCGTGGGCGACGGCAGCTATCATTTTCACATCACATACAAATAGATATCTTTCAAGAGAATTTAGTGGTGCTACAACAGCACATACTTTCATGCATTATTTCTAAATTTGCAATTTTCAAAAATTCGGAGAGTTTAACGATGAGACCCGGCATTATCTTTTAAGCGTTCCTTCTTCTAGCTGTGGAAAACGTTTAAAGAAACATTTTTGGAGACGCTTTTGAGAAACATTTTTAGAAATTGCATAAATTTCAGACACAAATTACACAAAATCAATCAGTTTTTCAAAATATTGCGCATGACGTTTTTTTAAAAAAGAACTTGAGGTGCTTCACGATGGCACAGACTTTCTCGTAGCAAAGTTTTCTAATTTCCTTGGCGTGGATTGGCTTTATGGTCATGCCCCATCCTTATTCCAGTTGCCATCTATCGTCGCCCAAAGAACTTTTTTTAGACATTTTCGCAACTTTTCAGTTTCCTAATAGTATAACCAAAATATTACTTCAAGAATATTAAAGAAGAGTAAAAACGCGTCCCAAATAGAAATTTTCATTGACAAATTTGAAGTCATTTTTAAGAAAATGGCGATTAAGCATTACTGTAAATGCAAAATGTGACGCTATTTTCACAGGAATCTATTGAGTTCTCGAAAAAGTTGATTTAAACTCAATTGAAGTACTTTTACTCACAAATGTGATAATTCTACAAATCGATGGAAATGTGCCTATTAAAGGCGTGAGAGATAATTCAGAAAAAATACATTTGTGTTGATTGTCATGAATTACATACACGTTTTGAAAAAACAAAAGAATACACCAAAATGAACTTTGTCATATTAAACAGTGCCATAACCACTATCCGTTGGAAAATTTTGAAGAAAAAGATTGGTGCTATTTATGAGAAAATAACATTTGAGCGTTTCTGAAAATGCGAAAGTTGAGCATATTTTTACAAAAAGCTGTTGGGTTTTTGAGAAACTTTATTTGACATTGTTTAAATCAGATGTACTCATAAATATAATACTATGAAGAAATCGCCCCTAAAGTAAGTATTACCGACGTGAGAGACAAGTAAATAAATTACATTTTTGTAATTTTTGAAAAGAAACAAGGAATAGAGCAATATGGCGTTTATGTCATCGGATAGAGTGCTACCCCTACATTTTTGGAGTCTTTTCGAGATAAATCTTGTTTTTGTAATTTTTTTAAAATTGATAAAATTTTTAAAATAATCTACATGATCTTAATGAAAGAACTATGTATGGACAACCAATTTTATTTGAAGGAAAAATCTCTATCTTCAATATTGTAGTTGTAAGAAGTTGCTGAAAAAAAATCACACTTAAACAATTTCCAAAAATTGAGAGTTAATCCTGAAAATTGGACCCATGCCACCTTTGTAAGTGTATTTTACTATATTCTTACAAGAAATTTAAAGAAAAAATTTGAAGTCTTTTTTGAGACAATTTTGAAAATGTTGCTAGGGCGTCATATAAAGCCCCATCCAAAAAAAATCAATGATTTTCAAAATCGCTGAGTTTCAGCTCACGCAAAAACGACAAAGGTTTCTTCAATTTGGGAAAAAACCCTACGCATGGTTTAGGCGGTAGGTTTGTTCACGTACACCAGACGGACGGACGGACGGACGGATGGACGGACGGATGGACGTTTTGCTTTCAATTGGTTTTTCGGCATCAAGGACGCACAAAAGAGGGATTCGGCCTTCCCCACGTGTTAGGGGATTTTTTTTTTAGTTTAGCAACTGGATTTATCCACTTTTTCGTTGTCAGGACTCGGCAATTTTTTTGTACCGAAAATTCTCCGTTTTTGGCGCTGCATTACATAACTTTCTCTAAACTACGTATATTACTCCGTATATATGTACGTATACGAGAAAGTAAAAAATGGACCTGTTGAGAGAAAAATTGTTAACAAAAATTATAATTGCCTACATTTTGCGCTAAATTACACGAAACTACTCAATTTTGAAAAACTGAACATGACTTTATTTCAAGATCTGTCTTTAAAGAACAGATTTCATTACGGGAAGTCTCTATCTTCAATATTATAATTGTAGGAAGATGCCCCATATAATTGTACTTTTGCAATTTTCGAAAAATCTGGGATTTCAATGACAATGAGACCTGCACTATTCAAGCGTCCATTACACTATCCAAGGACAAAGTTTAATAAAAAAAATTGGAAAGAAAGAAAATTAAGAAAAGAAAAATTTAAGAAAATTTTGAAACTGTTTTTGAGGTTTCATGTAATGTACCCTTAAAAATCAAAATATCCGTTTGTAAAATTGCCGAAGCCTCGAGTTCGTTAAAATCGATTGGGAAATATGAATTTTGGAGAAAATCGGCTGAACGGTTTAGAAGTTATCGTTGATCACATACGGACCGACAGGCGTCAATCAATTTTTCGGTGTCAAGGACACAAAAAATGGTTTCTGGCTACACCACGTGTTGGAGGAAGTAATTTTCTATTTATGGCAATGTGATTTATCTATGATTTTGTTACCGGTGTTACCTATGTTTTTGTTACCAATGAAAGTTTTTCTGCCAAAAATTAGCCGTTCTCCGACGAACAAATACATAATTTTCTCTTCTTACTAAGGAAGTAAGATGAAGCTAGATTTCGACCTGCCTTTTGAAAGGATTCTGATAAGTACTTAACGAAATAGTTTATGAAAATGTTTCAATTACTAAGACCATTCATCGAATATTTTCAGTTCCAAAGCCACAAAGAGCAAATAATATCATGTCTGTCTGTACTAGGCGCGACAGCCAGCGTCCTGATCTCGCGACCATAGGTGGTACGTGTGGTTAGTACGAAGACATCCCCACGCCGTATTCTGGTCTTCTCAGACTGAGAAGTGAGCTTTCTCATCGTCACACCGCAACGTACACTGGGACATGTCAAGGAAAACGCACATTATAATATTTCCCGACCGGGAATCGAACACGGATTCGCGCACGCAAAGTGAGCACGCTGACCAATGAGCTAAACCGCCAGGGCAATGTATCGTAACTGTTTTAAAATAATAGCCTTATAAATAAATTATTGTCTAGTAATTACAATGATTTGAATTATTTACAATGAATTTTATTCTGTCTGATAATGAAATTTAGTTGATGCAGAGAAGGAATATTCTCAATGCAGCAACACAGGACTGTGCTAAAATATAATACAGTTTTCAGGATGAGGTATGCATATCCTGTGCAATTTTTAAAAATAAGTGCATTTAACATTGGTTAACCATGGTAAATAAGTATCATTACCATTAATAATGTAAATACGAAGAGAATTGTGTCATACCTACGTGTCAAGCTTCAGAAAGCTCCGAAGAAATGGCCTCTGATTATTGATCATCTCATTGCTGTATAATATTAAATCATTAAGTATGACTTATTTTTCATCGTGAATCCACTATTTAATTTCCGAATTATTATAATATTTTCAAATTACCTCTAATGAGAGAAATAAATTGTAGTTTTCTTTTTAACCAGCTCCCAATACTCTCGTATTTTGTTGTTTATTGTGTTGCTATAGTAAGTTATAAGTATATTTTGTTCAATAATTTCATTAGTTTATTGGCATAAATTCCTTATTTTCCTAATTTTGTGTATTATTATTTTAGTGATAACTTTAGTCACAGGGAGATTCATTGAATATACTAATGTCTACTTGAATGTGTGACATTCTATTTGAAATCCAGTAATCAGATGCTGAAACAAAAGATCATGGTAAATATTACTTTATTGTCAAATCACAAGTAATTTTTGATTTTGAATGACATTGTGTATTATAATAATTTATTAGTCTAAGAAATGTTTTTAACTTTGTAGTAACAGATCAAATTTGATATGATTTGAATAGGTAGGTTCTGTACACTAGGATGATAATTTAGAGTAACATGATGTACATTTGGGTAAACGTTTTACAAACATTTTTAGGTTTTGGGAAGAGGGTCAATCTTAAGCCTTTTTCTATACCCTTCGTGAAGATTGAGTTCTGCTTCTTGTACAATATCTTCACTATTTTCAAAAAATATGTTGTCAGTTTCTTCAGTGCCAGTAATTTGACTGTCTTGTTCATTATCTTCATAATATTTCATCAACTCTTTAGATGCTAATAGAGCTTTGAATTCATTATAGTGGGCTTTCCTCTTCTCCTCAAATTCCTTCTTTTTTTGTGACTTCTCTTGATCGATTTCCAATTGACGTTCAAGTTTCTTCTCTAATGGCACGTATTCATCTTTATCGACTACATTTGCATTTGCCATATCCTGCAAAGAGCCTTTTCTACATTTGTCACAAACATTTTCTACAGCGTTTTGAGCTATTGGAGTGCTTGAAGACTCCACTTCATACAATAGTTTCGTTTGGTTTTCGCAGTCTGTTACCTCATTTTCTAACTGCAACGTATTTCGTATATTGTTTTCATCCCAGTGAGTTGATTTTCGACGTTCTTTTGGAAGTTGTCTATCAGGAAATTTCAAGATACTTCTCCTTGAATCTCGACTCTTTCGTTGAAAATCCTCCAGCAAGTCTCCAGAATCTGTAGACGTCAGCATTGTGCTGTAAACAAATTCCTATCTATCGAATTAGTATTTATTCTATCGACTTAAAATCTAGTTAAAACGATAAATCATTTAATAGCAATAGTTAATACAAACACATATTTTGTATGTGGAGTTCGTCAAGTCTAGAAAACAACTCGAAAAGTGACCAAAAAGGTTTCTTCTTAGAACTATTATCCGTAACAAGCTCTCTATGATTTTGAATTCACACAGAATGAAATCAACTTACATTTACTTTTCACTACATTAAATATATTAACATTTTAAAAATATGTATCGAGAACAAAACTTATTTTGCAACAAAATTAATTACTTTTTATGCTTTCTCTTCTTTCATATCAGAATAGGTCCTCATTGATAGACTTTTCCGTATGAATATTTGTTACTATACCATTTTCTTATTATTTGTACTTTGTTTTGAAAGTAAACTTCGCCAATTGTTGTGAAATCCCGAACTTGTGTGGAACTATCTATTCAAAATGTCATGCACAATATTAATGAGTTGATAATATTATTTTAATAGAAAATAATAATAATAATAATAATAATAACAAAAACTATTATACACTTAAGTAACGAAGTTAATTTTTATTTCGTTAATATCCTTCTTGTATTATGACGGTAGAATTAACCTTCCTATCTTTTTTCAGTGGCGAAGGGGATAATAGAAATTAATTTGTGCAAAAAATAAAAAAAAATATTTCACCAATTATTCTTCAAATGATTCTTAATATGTATTACAAATTATTCATAATTCATTCAATGTGTTGATAATATACATTTTACGTACATGCTGGTAATATAGTTAATACAAATTCACTGTCATAAAACATTAAAAAATGAGAATAAAGAATATTAAACGAGGTCATTAGGCCGAGTTGGATAACCAATAGAGTGCAGTAATAAGGTTTTGCGACACGAATGTCGTACGTTGTATTCATTTTGAAAAAATCCATTGAACTATCATTTTAGTAGAATTTTTACTATTCGTTCCGTATATGACCTACTGATGTTGATAGTAGTTAAAAGGAGGCCATGAATTCCTTTTATTGATCTCAGTTTTGTGAGGCTTTACTTTAAATAACAATAGTTCACAGAGGGCATCAATATAAGATGAAATAGTTGTTTTTTTAAATTTATTATTATCCTTGTTCGATTACAGACAGAATCTTTCAAGGTATTGAATACATATATATTACTATTTCAAGTAATAAACAATCTATACACAAATTAACTAGATGCTACAATTTAACTATGTACATAAATACTGAGGGATACCCTTACAGAGACCTCTAACATCTTGTTTTAATTAGTTAAATACATTTTTTTTATTTTTGAGAAACAAAACAATATAATATATTGGTAGTAGTATAATATTTTTTATATAGAGTAGTCAAATTATGGGGGTTGTAGTAAATCTTTTGAAAATTTAAATTTAATTCTTGAATATGCTGAAGATGTTTTTCCTAGTTTAAATCGTTCATAGGCTGGGCTAGAGTGTAAGGATGAGTAGAAAATTTTTGAGATTTTTTTATCCATGTTTTTATGTTTTCAATTGAAAGTTCTTTGTGTAACTGTTAATTTCTTATAAACCATGGTGCATTAACTGGTTGCCTAAATCTGTTCTCACCAGGCTGAATTTTCAGTCGAGAAGCGTCACAACAGTTTTTGACCAAAGGCAAGCTCAGATTCAATGCATGAAAACAATTTTACAGACATATTACATAAAGATGACAGTACTCTCTCCCAAGCTGTCGGTCATTTAAAACTGTTGACAAATGAAAACAATTATTTTTGCTTTAATTTCTTCGGAAAGATATGCCCCTTATTCATATATTATTTGGGAAAATCCAGAAGGTATAAATTGAGCCCACTGTCATTGCTCAAAATCTCCGGAGTTTTGAACAAAATACGACAAAACATAGAAATATCAATGAAACCAACATATATCATAATCTTAATCTGCGAAGAAAAGGAAGACTGAAAATAATGAAGGGCCAAGAGAACCAAAGGAAGCATGTGATGTAATTATTTTTCAAATGAAAGAAAGATTTTGTTTCTCTGGTCATATGATAGCTGCTTCTTTGTTCATGAAGCCAATAGACAATTTGAGTAAGGCAGACAAATGAGAAGACGGTGAGGCTAAACAGAATAGATAATACAGACTGAAGAATAAGGATATTAACTAATACAAGAAAGTCTGTGCCATTTCTATCACCACTAGTTTTCTTATAACACTGTAGGCAGGGCAGGCGTAATCACCATCCAATCATCTCACACTTTTTCCGTTTTACTTTCTCGCTACCTCTTACGGAGTAAAGAGAAAGTTATGTAATGCTGAACGAAAAAACGGGGAATTTTTGGCAGAGAATACGTATTACGGCACTCATTGCAGGGCCCTAATAACGAGAAAGTGGATTCACCCAGGTGCTAAATTTAGAAACAAAATCCTCTAACACATGGTGTAGAGTAGAGTTTTGTGGGTCTTTGATACCGAAAAATCGTATTACGGTAAAACGCCTGTGAACAGCGCTAGCGGGTAAACCGTTTAGTCGAAATTTGAAACCAAAACTTTAATTCTGGAATATACTTTACATGAAGTCCCTGGGACATTTTCCAAATTAAACTAGAGGTGCTACAGAATGGCACAAACTATCTCGTACCAAATTTGTCTAACTTTCTTGGTGTAGTCTGGCTTTAAGGTCTTCCTCCATTCTCTGGACAGCTGCGATCTATCGTCGCTCAAGTACTTCTCTTTTTACATTTTCTCAACTTTTCGCTTTCAAAGTAGGGCAACTGAATCATTATTTCGAAAATATTGAAGAAGAGTAAAAACTCCTAAATAGAAATTTTCATTGAAAAATTCGTAGTCGTTTTCAAGAAAATTTTTGCGTAGAAATCTATTGAATTTTCGAAAAAGTTTATTTAAAGTCATTTGAAGCACATCTGCTCGGCGACGCAATGCATACAAATCGATGGAAATGGCCATCCATGTTAGAGCGTAGTACTACGCCCTGAGGAAGGTCACAGAATGGCGACCGAAACGTCGGCACCTGTGCCCTGGACGCGGCGTCTCCCGGATAGCCAAGTTAATCACGCCATCCATGTTAACGGCGTGAGAAGTATTTAAAAAAATACATTTGTGTATTTTTTAAAAAAAACAGAGGCATACACCAAAATGAACTTTACGTCCTATTAAACAGTGCCATTACACTATCACCATTACGCTATTGCGAGTCGTTGGTAAGTGCAACATAATGGCGGATTTGCAGAGGAGGCAAGGGAGGCCAGGCTTCCCCAAAAAATTGATTAACAACACTAAAAGATACATATTTTTTTGAACTTAAATTTTTTAAATATTAAACTAAAAAAATTATTTGAGCTTTAAAAAATGTTTAAAATTGTCTAAAAATGACATAAATGTTTACGGCTGGCGAGTAAACAGTTAAAAAAAGTTGTTTCTCTTTCTGCAAACATAGCGTTGCTATTCAAAATTGGAGCCAAGCAGTTCTATGTGTTACACATAGGTAGCACCACCAAGTACTACAGTACCGGCAGCGTACAAGCGACTCTGACAGTTCGATGCGCTGTTGCCACGCATTGCTACGCACATGGCAACACCTACATGAGAACTAAATGAAATCTCAAAACATTAACACTTGCCGACAGGCGATGACACGTCTTGATATCATGTTCATAACCTTTGCCACAACCGAACCTTATCGCCTCCCAAACCGAGTGGAAAACTTGATGCGTCAGCTCCGGGTGGCTTCGTTCTCTACAGTAGGGGCAGCGTATAAGGCCTCATTCACAATGCAAACTTAAACGTAACCGTAACGTAGCCGCAACACCTAGAAATGGGTTATAAAGCGAGATCATTCACAATGCCATGACGTAAACGTAGACGTGAGACGTAAACTTAAAGAGCTCGCAAGCTCCAAGCTTCTGCGTTTCAGTTTACGTCGAAATTCTACCGAAGACCAATCAGAGAGCAGCATGAAAAAAACAAATGCACAACAAAATCCGCGAGAAGGCTGCTCGCAAATGCAAAAGGCGAAATCGATAGGAGAGTCGAAAAAAATGCTAGAAACGAATCGATCAATATGTTGAATTCTGATTGGTTCAGGCAAAACCTACGTTCCAGCTTGCGTTTGCCATTGTGAATGCTCGTTTTTACGTGAAAAGTTTACTGCATAAGTTTACGGCTTACGTTACGTTTAAGTTTGCATTGTGAATGAGGCCTGAGCGACTCTGACAGTTCTATCGCCACGTGCAGTGGTGCGTCATGTGACCTGCTCTGCAGCCTGCAAGGATTTGTTTACTTTTTCGCAGCCAGGGTTCAGCGTTGCCGCTAATCTGACTCACACGAAGTCGTTGAGAAGCGCACAGATTCCTGTCATCAGCAGTGTCAATGCGAATGAAATATGCCTCTGCCGATACGCGCCATACCAGTTAGTGTGTGTCTTCCAAGAGCTTCAGTGTATTGGTTGGAGGCTGTGAGTTTCGGCATGGCTGCGCCCCACACGTCGCGCAAACATGGAGTTGTGCTAAAGAGCCAGGCTCGGGAATTTGTTTATCGTTTACGCGAATATTTTGAGGCAGAAATGACGAACGGGGGAACATCGGGGGGGGGGGGGGGATCTCGGTGTACGTCCGTTGCCTGCGGAATAGAGGAAGAAGCCATCCGTAGCTGACGCATCAAGTTTTCAACGTGGTTTGAGAGGCGATAAGGGTCGGCTGTGGTGAAGCTTATAGTTATCAAAACGTGTCGTCGCCTGTCCGTAAGTGTTAATGTTTTGAGCTTTCATTTATATGACGTGTAGGTGGTGCCATGTGCGTAGTAATGTGTGGCAACAGCGCATCGAACTGTCAGAGTCGCTTAAACGCTGTCCCTACTGTAGTGGGCATATTTGCAGTGTAGCCGCAACTCTACCCACAACATTGTTGAGAGGTAATAATATTCCGCCGTTCGCCTTTTCTGCCTCGAAATATTCACGAAAACATACAAACATTCTCGATCCTCTTTATCACTACTCCACGTTTGCGCGATATATGGTACGTAACCCTCACCAAACTCTTGGACCAATGAACTCGGCGCTCGGAAGTCACACACCTACTGGCCTGGCACGCATCGGCAGAGGCACATTTCATTCGCACTGATACTGCTGATGACAGGGATCTGCGCGCTTCTCGAGCGACTTCATGTAGTCAGATGAACGGCAACGCTGATCCCTGGCTGTGAGAAAGTAAACAAATCCTCGCAAGCTGATTGCTTCAAGCAGGTCATACGACGTACTACAGCATGTGGCGAGAGAACTGTGAGAGTCGCTTTTATGCTGCCGGTACTGTACCACTGCCTGTGCCTGCAGGATACCGGTGGCCTATACTGACGCGTGCCTCCCCTGTTGCCATGACAACATCCCTCAACCAATAAGAAAAGTTGTTTCGTTTTGTCTGATTGTGGCTTTTTTTTTTATTTTTTTTTATTTTGGCACGGAGGCTCTCGCGCGTCTGGCCTCCTCCTGTGAAGGCTTGTTGTGGACATAGTGGGTGCACTGTGGTTGCGGGGGATCCATTGTGTGGCAGATCCAGTATTTCAGGGGACACAATAAAATCTTTATTTGAAGTGTCGTTTTCGTGGAGAAGTATTCCTAAAAGAAGATAAATATTAAATCTAATTCTTTTATTTGGAATGTCGCCAATAATCGTTTACCACTAAACCGAAGCCCACTTTCAATTTCACAATATGAATCCGTGACTGAATTTGTCTGGGCCTCCCCAAGTTTTGAACCCACTGTCCGCCACTGGTCCAACACCAGATACTGTAAGAATAAAGACACGCACGACAGAAATGAAGTATGAAAGAAATTTTCAGCTCATGAAATTACTTCTAAAATAGTTTACAGCGTATTCAACTATGTAATATAGAGGTTATTTGAAATTTTCTCAGCCCCAAATTCAAACGCAAACATTGTTTTTGAAAAAAAAATTCACTGTCTTAGAATCTGGAACAGGCTTGAAAAAATCTCAAAAGATCCTATAAAAAAATCATTTGTATAATTTTTTAAAAAACTAAAAAATATAACAGCACGGATTTTATGCCGTCTAAACCGTGCCACTAGCACTATCCTCACGACAAGTTTGAAGGAAAATTTAGGAGATAGTTTTTAGAAAATGGCGTTTCTGAAAATGCGGAATTTTAAATTCGTTTTCACAGAAAACTTTTGAGTTTTCGAGAAACTTCATATGACATCATTTAAATCAAATGTGCTCATAAATGCAATAATATCTCATCATGGCCCTATGAAATGCATGTCTATACTGTCCGGGATATCAGTTTTTTATTCCTTACAAGTTTACAAAACCTTTTGTATTATATTTTTACGCAGTTGTAGAAAAAATGTTGTTCATATTTCGTGTGAGAGATTTCCATTTTTTTTTATAGTCTCGATTGAAATTGTTTGCTTGACCTAAGGTCTCGGCAAAAAATCTCAATATCGACCGTGAAAGAAACGGAAACTTTATACATTTAAAATGAAAATAACTATTTTTCACGATAACAAGATAGTTGTCTTGACAATATTTTTTTAGCGGATATTAAAAAATGACGAAGTTCACGTACGACTAGCGATCCAAAGAAGTTTTTTTCAAAACGTCTGTCCGTCTGTTTGTCTGTGTGTTGTCCGTCCGTCTGTGAGCATCACTAGCGCCTAAACCATACGTACCAAATTTTTCAACGAAAATTTCCACGCAGGGCAAGGTTTCACTCTTTGGCATTTTAAAAGTAATATTTCGAATCTGCCATTAGGAACCCGAAAAATTGAGAAAACTTTAAAAAAAAAACGTACTTTGAGCGACGATAGACGGTAGCCGGTAAGATCGTAAAGCTGGCCCAGACCAACGAAATTAGAAAACTACGTAATACGAGACAGTCTTTATCCTTCTGTAGCACCACTATTATCGTGCAGCGTTACATAAGTTTCTCTCTACTGCATAAGCGGTAGCAAAGAAGTACAAATCTGAAAAAATTCAAAAATGTAATTTTTTACTATCTCTCACGCTTTTAATATTAACATTTACAGAAATTTCTATACATTATTGCATTTGTGATTGTAAGTGCTTAAAATGAATTTAAATGAAATTTTTCAAAAACTCGAAAAATGTCTGTGAGGAAGAGCTTCAATTTCGCATTTACAGTAATGCTGAAACGCCATTTTCGAAAAAACGGCTTCAAATTTATTAATGAAAATTGCTATAAAGGACGCGGTTTTAATCTTCTTTAATATTATAAAACTATTATTTCGAATCTATTATTAGGAAACCGAAAAATTGAGATAACTTAAAAAATGTATTAAGGGTGGCGATAGATGGCAGGTGATAAGATGAGGCAAGACCATAAAGCTAGCCCGCAACAAGGAAACTAGAGAACTTTACTGCGAGAAAGTCTGTGCCATTCTGTAGCCGTTCTGTTCTGAATGTCTGTGCCGTTCATCACCAATTTTGACATGTGGGGAAACAAATGAACGTCTTGCCGCACAACGACAAAGCAAGAGATAGTGTCGAAGCCATTTGCGATTTCAAATGCGCAAACTGCAAAGTAACGCATTGACGAATTGAACACGTGGATATAACCTACAGTTTTGTTGCAAACACCAACCGACAAAGCGTTCCCCCACTTACTTACACATCAGAACTTCCGTGACCTCCGTTAAATGTCAGTGGGATCATTGACACTCCGGGCGTCGTTGTTAAATGCCCAACTTTAATTGAAGATGGTTAAAAAGAAACTAAGGCAAATGTTTTGGCCCATTATATTTAATGTGATATTCCGGTGTATTCCAAGATCTGATTGGAGGTTGATAAAAGAACTAAACCCTAGAATCCTCAACCATTTAACAATAAATTCGACAACATCAGGATTCACCCAAAACATTTTTAGCGCCAAATGGAGCTCACTAATATTTTACTTTCTTGCAAGTTCTTCGTAAGAAAAGAAAGTTTTGGAATTGTGCGCTGAAGAACGGCGAATTTTCGATATAAAATCTCTGGTAACGGCCGAGTCCAGTAAATTGCCGGGCTCGGATAACGAAAAAGTTAATAAATATTAGTTTCATGTACAGTAAATTACTTCCTCTAACACGTTATGTTGTCAGATACCGAAAAATCGATTGGCGGTAAATAATTGTTGGTGTGGAGTCAATGCTAGCGGCTAAACAGTTCAGTCGATTTTCTCCGAAATTGATATTTCCCAATCGATTTAAAGGAGCTCGAGGCAATGTGGAATTCTCAAGCTTCAATTACTTCAAAATATTATAAAAATTGCACAAAATATTTTTATTAAACATGGGCCTCCGAGAGCATAAAGCATGCTTAAGATAGTGATATAGTACGTCTCATTTTCGTTGAAATTCCTGATTTTCGAAAATTGCAAAATTGTTTTCGCCATCTTCCTACAACTACAAAATTGAAGATGGAGATTTGTTCCTTAATGAAATCTGTTATTTAAAGGCAGTACTTGAAATAAGGCAAACAATTTTTTTCGAAAATATTAGCATTTTTTAAAAAATTTGCGTCAAATATACGCAATTTTTAGTTTTTAAAACATTTTTTTCCTCAAAAACGGCTCCAATTTTTTTCTTTAAATTTTCACCTCGTATTTACTCGTATTAAAGCACGGTAAATAATTGGTGCTAGAGTAATTTCCTGCGTACTTTCGAAAATTTCAACATTTAACATTTCAAAGTTTAATTCAGAGATTTTTGCCTTGAACAAAATCTGTTCTAAAAACTCAGCTCTTTAAAAAAGATCCTGTGCAAGGTTTTCAAAAAACGAGTAGTTTTTTGCGTATTTTTTGCTTGAAATGTATGATGAAAATGAAAAAAAAATTTCCCGAAAACCTCTCCAAATTTTTCCTTAAATTCCCTCCCCCCGTAGAACAAGGAACGCGTACAAGAATGGCGCATGTCTCATTTTCACTGAACTCTCGGAAATTTCGAAAAAATTGCAAATTTAGAAGTACTGCGAGAAATTATGTGCTGTTCTAGCATCACTAGTTAGAATTGAATTTGGTAGATAAGAAATGCAGATGTTAGGTATTGTTCAATATTTTTACATTTTCATCGTCGTTTTACTTCCCAAAGCCTTCTGCTCTGTTTAAAGACGAGAGAAAAGTCCAAAAATAATTGTGTTTACTTTCTCGTGTACATAATGTAGAGAATGTAACGCTGCAAAAACCGATGTCGGTATTTTGATTACAATGCAACCTGCTTTTCTGATATCGGAAAAGTTTTTTTCTTTTTTTTCTCCTTCCCTTTTTCTTTCAAAACATATCGTCGTCCATTAACAACAGTAACGCATATACATGTCCACCAAAAACTGGCATATTCCCCGGTCTGTCTGATGTCGTGACTCGTAGGATTTCAAACAAATATTACAATTTACTTCACATAAAGCCTTTAGGACTTTTTCAATATTTTTTCAAAAATGGCTCGTATGTTTTCCTTTAATTTTCCTTTATCTTATACGTACGTATATTCGGAGTAATAAATGTAATATAGAGAATGTTATGTAATGTTGCGGAAAATCGATTTCGAGATTTCAACGGAAGTACACATTTTGACGTCCCCTGATACCGAAAAAGTGTTTATTAACTTTGAATTTTCGAAAATTGTAAAGGTATGGATTTTTTTCCTACAACTACAATCTACAATATTGAAGATAGAGAGTTTTCCTTCAAATAATATTTATTCTTCATAAATAGTTATTTCATTAAGGTTGTGTACATTCTTTTTGAAAATTTGAGTACTTTTCGCGCAATATTGCATGCAGTATGTGTAATTTTAAAAAATAACATAAACAAGATTTTTTTAAAAACGGCTCCAGATTTTTTCTTTAAACTTTTGGTAGGGATAGTGATAAATGTACTCTAACACATGACGTAAACGCCAAATTGCTATATTTTTTTTCAAAAATTACAAAAATGTATTTTTTTAAACTGGTTACTCACGTCGTTTACATTTACACTAGAGGCGATTTGTTCACATTAATGTGTTGATAAGTGCATCTGCTTTAAATAATGTCGTATAAAGTTTCTCAAAAACTGGATTTTCTGTGGAAATTATCTCAAAATCAGCATTTTCAGAAATTCTCAAGCTCTATGTTCTCAGAAATGGATCCAACTTTTTTTCAAACTTTTCTTGAGGATAGTGCTAATTGCATTGTTCAATATGACAAAGTTAATTTTGGTGTATTCTTTTGTTTGTTTTAAATTACACAAATGTAATTTTTTTAAATATCTTTCACGACGATCATATTCACATTTCAAGCGATTTGTAAACACTGTTGCATTTTTGAGTGAAAGTGCTTCAAATGACTTCTAATCAAGTTTTTCGAGAACTCAAAACTTTTCCGTGAAAATAATTTCAAATTTCGAATTTACAGTAATTCTAAAATTTAGCAACAGGATTTATCCACTTTTTCGTTCCCAGAGCCCGGTAATAAAAGTTTTTCTGGCGAAAATTTACAGTTTTGCGGCGCACGATTACATAACTTTCTCTTTTTACGAAGAACATCGTAAGTCGAGAAAATAATAATAATAATTTCGAAACCGTTTGGGGTATCTAAGTTGGTCCCATGGGTACGGGTTTTGTATTTAAATTTAATGTTGATATATTGATTATTTTACTTAAACCGGTTCATACAAATGCACAGAAAGGCAACTATTGGTTTGATGGTACATACGTTTGACAAATCCAAGAAGAGATGTGAAAAATTGTTTAAAAGTTGAAAATTCGAAAATCACATATAGACACTTCTAGTTTATTTTAATTAATGCCATTTGTAATTAGAATTCCTTCGAATGATTTTCAATAGAACTTCTGGAATTCTCAATCATGTTCTGCGGCATCAGAGAATTGTGACAAATAATCCTTGACCAAGGTTCGAACCAGCGAACCTGCCCTGCGAAGAAATAAGTTCGTACCCGCGAATAACCCACCTCGGCCATCCGCCAGGGACATTGTATTTACACTTCTATAATAGTAATAAGTGTATGGTGGTCTGGGCAATTCTACAGCACCACTAGTACATTTATTTGTTAACCTACGTTGTTACATACGAGGACACCTCCAATTTTGCTATCTCCAATTTTATAGGTTTCAAATGTTAACTTTTTGGGAAATCCAAGAAAACGGAACAATCGCCGAAAATTGGACTAGCACCATAATTTTTATTGTCCCTTATTACATATCAGGTGGCAATTTGAAGAAAAAATTTGGAGCGGTTTTTGAGGGGGAAAATGCCTATATATCGCCCGAAATTACACGAAAACTACTCATATTTTTGAAAAATTGAACATTAACTTATTTAGAGATCCGTCTTTAAGGAAACATTCTGTAATTTCAATGAACATGAGACTACCACTTTTCCATTAAGCGTCCTTTATGCTATCCGAAGACAAAATTTGATCACAAAATTTGGAACCGTTTTTGAGGAAATTTTGCAAATGCTTTTTAAGCTTGATTTCAAGTACCTCAAAAATCAAAACACCCGTTTGAAAATCCCTAAGTCACGAGTTCATTTATATCAATTGGGGAATATCAATTTTGAAGAAAATCGGGTGAACGGTTTAGATGCTAACGTTGACCACAAGACGTTTTGCCGTCAATCGATTTTTCGGAATCAAGATTCAACAAAACATTAATTCTGGCTACACCACGTTTTAGAGAATTTTTTTCTAAATTTAGCAACAGGATTTATTCATTTTTTCGTTACCAGAGCCCGGCAATAAGAGTTTTCTGAAAATTCGCCGTTTTCCTGCGCACGATTACAAAACTTTCTCTTTTTACGAAGAACTTCGTAAGGAGAGAAAGTAAAATGGTGCTGTTCTATAACGCCACACGTGAATAACAAATAAGTAAAGGCGAGTGCACCCTTCGTTGGTGTCTTGCGTCGCATGACAGCAGCTATTTCCTTCTCAGCGATTATGAGAATTCAGTCGGTACGCGCAGTATAAGAATAGGCGGCATAACACATCAAATATTTGCATTTTCTAGTGAAAATCGAAACAATTTCATTGCTTTTGGATTTTTTCCGGTGTATCTAATGAAACTAAAGACACCTTTCAAATAGCCGGAGACTGAATGGTTCTTTTTCAATTTCGGCGTGCATTAGAAATTAGTGGCACAGTCGTCGTCATACACATAGATAGTCTTAATATTCCTTTTACGATTATCTCTTTTTCTTTCAAACTTACATCGAAGGATTCAACATTTGGAATAAGCAGATTACCCAGGAACAATAACAAATCTTAAATGTAGATAAATGTCATAATTTTACACATAGGTAATTATTTGAAGTGTGCAAATCTGTGCAATTTATTTACTTGCTACATTATGTTTATTTACCCAGGATTACCCAGGACAGTTATTACCCAGGAACAATAACAGATCTTCAATGTAGATAAATGTCATAATATTACACATAGGTAATTATTTGAAGTGTGCAAATCTTTGCAATTTAGTTACTTGCTACATTATGTTGCAATTTATTTTTGCCGGGAAGGTCGTCAGTTGAGCGGATCGGTGGCGAGAGCCATGGCGACCGCGCGCGCGGAGGCTGCGGTGGCGGGGGCAGGGGCGGCGGCGGCGGCGCGCCCAGGCAGCGGCACCAGGCACGGCGAGTGCGCCGCCGCGTGCTCCAAGCGCCCGCCGCCGCCGCCGCCGCCGGCCCGTCAGTCGCCCGCCGCCGGCCGCCACGACAAGATGGCAGCGTGTAAGAAGCTCGTCAACTCCCCCGACGCGTGCGTGGACGAGATGCTGGTCGGGGTAGCGGCCGCCTTCCCGGGGCTCGACCTGCACGCCGCCCACCGCGTGCTGCTCCGCAAACAGGTGCGTCGCCGCTGGAGGATTGTATTAGTCGTCATGGACGACGTTGCTGTTGCTGTTGTTGTTCCTGCTGCCGATTCTCTCAAAGAAAAAGAATAGCCTAATAAAAGGATTGCTAGCCTCTATCGTCAATATATGTTGTTGCCACAATCATCAACTTTATCATCGTAACTGCTTATTTTGTTTTTACCAAAGAAAACAAGGAGAAAAGTGGGAGTTTAGAAGTTACTTGATTAACCGTGGTGTTCAGTGTTGTTGATACAGTTTTCATCCATATTGTTTTTTGCTGTTGGAACTCATACTGCAATTGACAGCCATGGCAATGCTTGTAACGATAATATTTGTTCCGCTCAGACAACTCAGAGAAGTGAATAATGTATAATTTCCCAGGAAGTGGCACCTGTCTCAAAGCAGTGAACCAATTCATACCCACCTGAAAATATGGTGCAGAACTATTGTCACAATTTTGACACGTCCGTTTAACTGGAAGACATCATACGGCGTTTCTGTGTTCGTTTATTTCTTTACATACTAACTTCTGAAATATTGGTTCAATACATCAACACTTTTGTGAAAGAATTTTTATCAAACGATGGAATTTTTTGAATCATAAACGAGTTCCAGTTCTCAAAATGTTAACAAAGGTCTGCCTCGTAGCCAATATTCTCTTTCGGTGAGAACTCGACAAGTGAACATAAAATTCAGAATTAATGTGGTGCAAACTTTTTTACGAGACGGTTTGCGAAACACATTAGCGAACTTTTTTGTTGTTGTGAGGAAAATAACTGAAACATGAAAATACTTTGCATTAAAAACTTGACCTTTTTGTAACGTTTTCCGGACATTTAGTCTAAACGTAACATTAGTTCTTCCAACATACGCGACTGTTAAATGATAGGCAAGAACTGACGACACGTGCCTCACGAGTCTATTCGTAACATTCAAGTATTTAATGTAGCTGAAGTGCTTCATTTTATGTTTCTAAGGAAAAGATATGGGCTCTACATTTTACCTTCCTCTGGCGTTGGTGGTGGCAGTCATTACGGCTTTTACAGGCGTGCCTGGCAAGGAACATGTTGAACTAGCTGACAAGAGAAGACATGAATAGAAATTGGGAGGGCGAGGCCGTCATGTGGTTGACATTGACTTCCAGATGAGAAACCTAGCTCGCGTCTCTTTTATGTGGCGCTTCCGACAATAAGGAAGTTAACTTTTTTGTGAAAGATATTCCATTTTCAGGTTTGAAAGTGAGCCATTTAAGTTTTTATTGTTTGCGTGTTGTTACTGTCGTAAGAATGATCAAATGAAATAATGTGTATTTTGCACTAAGATAATTTGTTAAACTAATTATTCTTAAAATGTATTATGATGGCGAATTTCAAATACGCAGACAATTAATTCGTTTACATAAATCACACTTAACTTTTCAGATTTGGCAATAATGACCAGTCTAATCAGAAATGACCTTGAATGAAGTTACTAGATTTAATAATTCTTGAAACGGTCGAATCTTTGCTCACGAAAGTAACCATTTCGAAATGTAAATCCCGGAGATAGGAAGAACTGACACGAATTTTCTCAAATGAATTCATCCAGGATTTAATGATTTGTTTTTGTATTGTTGTGAATGTTCGTCTGGAAACAAAGGGACATTTATTTAAATGTACTTCTAATTTATATTATTTTAAAAATTGTATAAGAACATAATTATATTTAATTTACAAAGATAAGGATAATGCTTGGTCACAGTTATTCCTTGGCCTTCGCTTAGTTAAGCGCGCCTGTTGTGTACAATTTGACACGTCGGAGAAGGAGCCCACGGAAGATAATCATTCGTTGCAGAGTTTAGGCACGTACAGTGTGGGTGGCTTCAACTACATTCGCGTTGGTACACGCGACATGCGGCACGTTCAGCGTACAGGTTCATTCATGGTCACGATAGTGAAATCGTGTTTATTGCAAGGAGTAGCAGTTGGTTCAAATTGGTTCGCAACACTAGTTTGTTGGTATTTGGATTCCTGTATTCACAACGGTTTCTAATTTCATTTTACTTTGCGGTCTTAAATGGCAACTGTGGGCCTACTTGAGAATTTGAGAAGCAATTTCACGATTCATAAATGTTATTTGAGAATATCGTAGTTTGATCTGAGCTGACCGCCTTTATACTAAAAGCTACTAACCAATGAATTCGGAATACATTTCCCAAACTGCAATTCCCTTCGCCCACCCCCCGGATAATGGCCACGGAAACCTACCTTCTCCCTTCCACAACGAGCTTTATTATTATTATTATTATTATTATTATTATTATTATTATTATTATTATTATTATTACTATTATTATTGCTATTATTATTAAGTATTGTTTTGATGTGAAATGTATGTACGTCTGTTTAGGTGTCAATTGTCAGAAATGTTTTTCGGGTGCCAATTTCACGATTTTCAATAAATCTTTTGTGTACATTAATGCTCCTCGCCCTATTCGACTCATCGCATACGTCTTTCTTATTTCAACTGCAGTAAAATAGACTTTTCGTTTCCCATTTTCGACGTCTTTTTGGCAGATCGAGTTAAATGATATTTATGCTATTATTTATGCAATTAAATGCAGTGCAGTTGTTTTATGAACGCTGAAGTTTCATTCTTAAGGGTTTTATATTCCAGGTTGAGTTGAAATAAACTGTTTTATTGACGCCGACATGTAGTTAATGAGTAATTAGCTCGATACACTTATTAAAGATAATAAACATTATTGTCGAATCAGTATAAAGTCTTCTAATTTTCCGCAAAGAAGTGAAAGTTCAATTCAGGCATCAAGCCTCTAAATAATGTGTAGCCTGAGCTCTGTTCCCGACCGTGGTTCAAAATAGACGCTCTCCGCGGGTTTATGTGGACGTGTTAGAAGTGATGATTCTTAGACAGAAAAACTCGTATTATGGGGAATTGGTACCGAACAACTGGATAAATCTTGATCCTACATGTAGTGAATTACTCCTCAAATACGTTGTGTAGTTCGAATCCGAGTTTAGTGCATCCTTGACACCACAAAATTGTTTGACGTCAAAACGTCTATTTCTCTGTCGACAGCCAACACTACCACCAAAACCGTTCACACAATTTGCTTCAAAAATGACATTCTTCAATCGCGTGGCCGAACTGGAAACCCTGAGAATTTGAAACGGATATTTTGATTTTCTTGGGAAACTTTACATGAAGCCTCAACGTTTTCGATTTTTTTCAACAATGGCTCCAAATTTTTTGATTATTTTTCATTAGATAGAGCTGAGTATTTTTAAAAATGACGCAGGGCTATTTTCGTTGAAATCTCTAAATTTTCGAAAATTGTGAAACTTCCCATTTTTCGGGTGTCTTCGTACAAATTCTGTTATGTAGGTAGAGTTTTTCTTCCATGAAATCTATTTCTCAAAGAAAAATATATAATAATTAAATAAGTGTATATCATGTGTAATTTTTTTCGAAAATATGAGTAGTTTTCGCGTAATTTTGCGATTTTGCTAAACTATAGAGAGTTAAAAAATCGAAAAAGTTCCAAATTTTTTCTCAAATAGAATAAAATATACATATAAGATATAATAGTCTCAATTTCGGTACACTCTTTGTACTTCTGAAAATTGAAAAAAAATACAATCGAAAAGTACAATATTAATGGTAAAAAAATTTTCCTTAATCAGATCTATCAGAACTTTTGAAAATATGAGTAGTATTTGCATATTTTTTCGCTTGAAGTAAAGGCAATTTATATTTGTTTTAATGACTCCCAATTTTTTCTTTAAATTTTATTCTGGATTAAAGTAAAGAATGCTTATAAGAATGTCGCAGGTTTCATTGTGAGTGAACTTTCGGATATTCAAAAATTGAAAAAGCTGCACAAAATGTGAGCCCCACTGAGTATTCACCCACACACTATCGGACATTGATAAAAGGAGGCACACTACTTCTGTCACTTATTCTGATATGTCATGCACAGTCATACGAGTATTAAAATCTCAGACCCACGAAGTCATTGGAACCCTGACGCTCAATTGCAGCATTCCCGAATCATATCCGCACAAGTAATGCAAACAATCAGCTCCACCCACATTCAGTAAGCCCTTGACTTAAGTCCGCATCGAAAGACAGGTCCACAGACCTACAAGAAGGCGCTTCTCTATCGGATCGGATGTCATTGCTATGCAACCGCCGTGTGATTCCCGCCATTCCCTCTCCAGATGAGGCCGACGGCGCAGCAGACCCAACAACGCCTCCCCCCCTCACGCGCTCTTTGCTTTCCTGTCGCGTCGCGTCGTTTGCGACGCGACGCGTGGCGTGGCGTCGTGAGGCATCGTGGCACCTCTCACGCTGGCGCTACCAAAATCGGTTACCACAAAACCACATACGCCACCATTTAGAACTATTTAGTTGCTAATTAATTACGCAAAAATTACTTTTTTTGCTCTTCAAATTTTAGCATTAATTTTCAGAGCAATTAATTTGATTTTTGCGTAATTAATTAGCAATTACATCGCTCTATAAGATGGCATATTTGGTTTTGTGGTAACTAACTGTTGTAGATCCAGCGTAATCTTCCGCTAGCTCACCATTTTTTACGCAAAAAGTTGAAGAGCAAAAAAAAAAAAAATTTTTGCGTCATTAATTAGCAGTTAAATTGCTCTACAAGATGGCGTATGTGGTTGTGTGGTAACCGTTTTTGGTAGTGCCATCGGAAACTGGAAGTGCTAGTTTTTAATTAATTACTCGGAAGTTTGAAGAGCAATTAAATTATTTTTTGCGTAATTAATTAGCAATTAAATCGCTCTACAAGATGGCATATTTGGTTTTGTGGTAAATAATTGTGGTAGATCCAGCGTAATCTTCCGCTAGCTCACCATTAATTACGCAAAAATTTGAAGAGCAAAAAATTAATTTTTCCGTAATTAATTAGCAATTAAATAATTCTAAATGGTGGCGTATGTGGTTTTGTGGTAACCGATTTTGGTAGTGCCAGCGTAAGAGAGGTCATCGCGGCGCGGCTGAGCGGGAGAAGAGCCAGCTGAGCTCGTCTGAGCTGCGCGGTGCGGCGAGCGCGTCCTGTTGAGTAAGAGAAGCGCGTCAATCATGATGACCTTCACCGCCCGCGTGCGCTCTCGCGGTGAAGAGCGCGATAGAGTGAGGAGGCTCGTAACGCGATAACAGCACGCACGCCTCTTGAGCGCCGGCCGTCCGCTCTCGCTCTCGGCACGTTTTATTACACGGAGATTCTCGCCGTTTAATAAACGCTTATGTCGTACTCTGAGCGGGATTTTTTAAATTCTAAAACATTCATGTTTAAAACAGCGAAATTCATCAAAGTTCAATACTTTTGAGTTGGTGAAAAAAGGATCCTTTTAAAAAGGTGTCTCAGATATATTACAATAAACTCAAAAACATATACGTATCTCATTCAGAGCCATGAAAAGATGATCGATTTAGGAGGGCACCAAAATTGAAGAATCCCACTTATTTGTATTATTAATTTCCAGTTTGCGCTATTGAAGGAAATCTAACCAGCCACCGACCCTGTAAGAGGTATCTATTTTTTCGTTAGATATATAAAAACTCAAAAAATACAAAACATCTGTATTACTAATTTGCAATACGCGCAGATATAGAAAGAAAATTTTGCGGCATCCGACCTTTTGAGATGTGTGTATGGTTTTGTTGGATACACAGGAACAATTTCTATTGCTCGCTCGCCATGAGCATTGACCATGAGATGTGTCTAGAATTTTTTTAGATAACCAGGAACGTAAGAAAAATACCTAAACAATGGAACAGTTACGGTTTTGATTGAAAAATATATTTAGTTGTGTTAGTACACCTATTCTAAGATTGCGCGTACTGGCTGAATTGTCATTCCCAGTGCGTCCCCACTTACGAAACAGCTGACGTCACATGACAACAAGGCTCGAAGAAAAAGACTGCCAACCTTTAAATATTTGCTATACACTCGATGCGTAATGAACCAGCAACTTATATTTTATCGCCATACTACATACATACCTTCTAAAGAGAGAGTACTGTAATGGTGCGGAAAACATCGGCGAGTTTTTGACAAAGAACTTCTATTTTGGAGGGTCTTGATATCGAAAAAGTGGATAAATCTTGTTCCAATAATAAATTACGTCCTCTAACATGTTATGAAATCAGAATCCATGTTTTGTACATACTTCAAACAGAAAAATCGATTGTTAGCAAAACGTCCGTGAGTCCGTCAAGTTTTGAATATATGAGCTTTTGCGAAATTGTGTGTGAAATATAGACAAGTATTATGCAACGATTTTCTCAAAAACAGGTCAAATTTTTTTCTTTAGTTTTTTCTCGGATATAGCAAAGGAGGATAAAATGATACTGGTTCCATTTTTGGGGAACTCTGCGTTTGTAAAATTTGCAAAAAAATTAATATTTTAAAAGTGTTGTAAAAATATTACAATTGATGACATTTTATCCCCTTAGGTCATGTACAATTTTTTGAGCAGTTTTCGAGTAATTTTATCTTGAAGGTAATGGAATTTTTTTCTTAAAAATAGCTCCAAATTTTTTATTTTTTTCTTCGGTTAGAGGAAAGAGCGTTTAAAAAATGGTCCAGATCTTATTTTCGTTGGACTCTCAGAATTTTCGAAATTTGCAAATGTATAAATAATACAAGAACTTACAGGCATATTAACTCTTTTAAAGAATTATACAATACAAATGTAAACTAATTCATTATGCTATATCATTGTTTTGTTAAAGTGAACATTATTTTTCTTTTTGACGATCAGTATAGTCTCTAATTGAACACAGTTATGCAGCAGAAAAGATTTTACTTTTAACTTAAATTTGTGTGTATGTTTTAATTCTTTAATTTCACCTGTCAATGCCTTGTAAAGTAACGTGCATGTCTTGTATGTGGATTTCTTGTAGTGAGCTTTTGGCACTGACACTTGATGAACATGATTTCTACGTCGTGTGTTGTAATTATAAATATCAGTATTACATGAAAATATGTTCTCACCGTTAAGTAAGTCAGTTTTGACGAATACTACAGGTTCGTAAATAAATAGGTAGGGTAATGGTAAGATTCCAAGCTCAATGAAAAGAGGCTTGAGGGATCACGTGGATGGCATTTTTTCATAATTCGGATAATTTTCTTTTGCAGTCTAAATGCCCGGTCACCAAAGGATGAGCTTCCTAGAATATTATGCCATATCTTAGGCGGGAATGTAAATTTGCAAAATACACGAAACGAGCTGCATGAAGGCTGACGGAACTTGAAAGAATTCTCTTGGTGTCGCCTATTTCTCTGTTTGCAAAGATGCAATTCCCCACTTCAAATCATCAGCTAGGCTATTCCTGATTACGGCAATTGTTCATAGACAACATCAATAATGACTGAGAATTGATATACGAGTATGTATATATTCAAAAACACTTCCTTATTGTAATAGTTTTGATCTGCTTTCAAAGACTTCCAATGTTCGAAAGCTTCAAACTCTATATTTTTGTCCAGTAAACTCGTTCATGAGATTTGGGAAAAACGTGTTTAAATATTTCGCTGGTAGTTAAAATGCAGATATCACACTCTTAATAACTGAGGTGTCTGAGGCCTCTTCCTCCTTCCTTACGTGACACATAGTCTATGTACATCGAATGTGGGCGACACGAGGCTAACGGTAAGCAGTTGTCTGATTTTTCAATATTATTATTATTATTATTATTATTATTATTATTATTATTATTATTATTATTATTATTATTATTATTATTATTATTATTATTATTATTATAAAATGCAACAAGTCATGCCTCAAAATCATATTTTAAGAGTTCCTGAGCCAAAGTTTCTGCCCCAAATTTCTACACTAATACATTTATATTTATTTGTCGCATTATGAAAGTACATTTTAAGACAACCTATAAGTCGCGGTACGAGTTATTTCTGTTGTTGTTAAACCTGTTTTTAGTAATTATTTTTTGTTAATATAATCTTCTGATAAAATATTGGTTTTTGTTTTGTTCATAGGATGTACCGCGGAACAAAGTAGGTATTCTGTCGGGCGGAGGTTCTGGTCATGAGCCCTTCTGTGCGGGTAAGAATACCATTACAGATCTCTCGCAATATAAGAAATACAATAAACCACCTAATATGCTTTTTTGTGAATTACTACAGTGATTTTACTATTTCGCTGCATTCTTCTAAATACGAATATCACTGTTTTCTAGAAAGTTCATGCAGATATTTTTTACCAATATTCGATTCAGAGTGTCGCGCTCTGCTAAATCTCTCATTGCATGACTTAACTCGCAAACGGTTCTGTTTTAGCTCATAATTACGACTGCAATTAAGAACTGTCATTCATTATCTTTCTCTCTCCAATTTGTTTGTTTTACATCTCCAACTGCAGAGTTAAAACACTAAGCTTCGGGGGGGGGGGGAGAGAACAATAATCGAGCTGTTTCGAACTTCAAATACTTGTTTGGTAGATTAAAAAAAAAGTTATGTACTTAGACACGCGACATCTTAAAACCAGTGATAGGCGTGTTATCCAAAAGCGATTCCAGTTGAATTAATTGTTGTTGAAAGTTGGGGACAAGGTAAATAATCAAGGGACTCACTAAAAAAGACCAATGGCAGAAATGCCACTGCTATTGTCGGAAAGTAGAATTATTAATTGTGTGAATCGATGGCGAAGTGAAAACTGTTCTCACAAGCTAGTAAGTAAAAGCATGTACTTTATCCATTCATTTATTTTAAAGCACATTTCAAATACAAATGATAATAATACATATTGATAGAAGAAAGACAAACAAGAAGTAATGTTCTGATTATTCAAGCATTGTAATTGTTAAAGCATATTCAAGGACTTTAGTGGCGTAATTTAGCGCCATACAGTATACAATCACGAAGTGTTTAATAGCACCCGTTATAGCAGTAAAGGTTGCAAACACGTGCTATCAGAGAGTTACATCAATGGGCGCACGGACGCCACAAGAATGGACGAACGCTCTGCGCCCAAAATTCAATCGGGCGTCAATGTGTTAACTTCCTGTTGAGCCTCTGTGCAAAAGCGAGCTCCTTTGTAACGTTAGAATAGTCGTGAAAAACGCTACTCCCAAGGAATTATCGAGTGCAACAACATGACTTGTGCCGCACACTGAACCCGTCACGAGGTCACAAAAATAAATGAACTTTGTTTTCAGCTATGGCGACAGTGTGTGCTGCTAACTATTCCAATGATATAACGTCATGTTGGTGACAAATCTGTATCACGAGTAATAATATAAATAATAATATAATATTAATATAAATAATAACAGGTGAGCAGCACTAGACGAAAAATTCCGAATCAAGAGAATGAGACAGTATGGGAATTTAGCGTTAGCACACTCTGACGTCACAGTTCGGAACTTCTTCCATTTAGAACGAAACATTGTGCAAACGGTTTTCACACTTCACATTATGCCGTGGTTGTCCGTGGTTGCCTCACAACATTTTACGCGGTGTCTTTTGTGTTTCAAATGTCATCCTTGTTTCGCGTGTTTCAGCGCAATTGCTTCGGCGCCTGAAGGTCGCGTGGTGGCTGCGCAGGGTTCGTGGGGCGGGGGATGCTGGGGGCGGCCGTGGCGGGCTCCGTCTTCGCGTCGCCGCCGCCCTCCCACGTGCTGTACGCCATCCGCTGCCTGGCCCAGCAAGGCGCCAGTGAGTACGACTGCCCGCGCTTAGCGAACGCCACCAACGCATACTTGTAGCGTACCCCTAAATTCAGGTATTTCTGTGTAAGTAGTGTGTCGGCGCGGTTTCATTCAATTCGGGATTGCCGTTGATTTGAAAATGTCTTGGAAACTGAATCTTGTGTATTAGATGTGCTTTGTACTTTTCATTTTTTACGAAACACTGCCAAATTTGTAAAATGGTGTGACGAGGTTTAATTATGAATATGCCTTAACTTATTGAATATCTTAAAGTGGAAACATTTCTTATGATAATATTGCCCTCGTACTCGTTCGGAAATTCCGTTTTAAATGAACGTTGCATTTTACCATACTTTAGTTTTCGATTTTGTTAATCGACCTCATTCGTGGTCCACAGAACGACTCCCACCATTTCTGGGCCTGAGTATTAACAGAGGGGTTCTGTAGTTCCACACAAAATAAATATTGCGTTTAGGTTTTGCATTCACTCGCTGATCTTGATCTAGCCCAGCCAATGATAAACTGGATGTTATCACCAAAGAAATACCTAAACTCGGGGTTTACATGTTGGTAATGTTCAAGTTAGCTTAGTTACAAGTAAGACGGCTCTAACTACTTCTCAACATCACTTCAAAGGCCACTTAACAGCTTTTAATTAAATTGCGCTCTTTAGACCAACATTAAAAAAAACGTTGATTTGTAAACATTTTGCTTTAACGTTTAATTTTTGTTTTACGTGTTGTTACTTATTCAAAGTTATTGACCTAAATGTCGAAATTTGCAAAATGGTAAGTAACATACTAATAAATTGTAACAGATTAACAAACTATTGAAAATTTGATTTGATTGATGTATTTATGTAGCTAGAATCCAAGAGAAATATACTTAAAACCTATCTAAAAGTATCTTCCACAGATATTCCGAATTTACTTGAGCGCGTTTAAAGTTAATAGTGTGGGTTCTCGATATTCACTTATTATGGGCTTTCTGTGTATCTTCAACGTGCATAGTTCCACATTAAATTTTTCTATCAAAGAATTCATATTAACATTCTCTCATGTTGTTCGGCTTGATTTCATTAATCTTTGGCGAGGCAGGAACGATTAAATTCCTCATAACCATCCCTAACTCGCAACTGTACTCCTTGAACTGACTCTTCCGGGGCACTGTTAGCTGGCGCTTCCGCCCGCACGGCTTGCGGCAGAATCCATTTCGCGAGCGAGACTTAACTGCTAAGAGAGTCGTTGAGTGGATGCGAGGGTGGCGCGGCGTCGGCAGGCGGGGTGCTGGCGGTGGTGGCCAACTACACGGGCGACTGCCTCAACTTCGGACTGGCGGTGGAGCGCGCGCGCGCGCTGGGGCTGGCGGTGGAGGCGGTGGTGGTGGGCGAGGACTGCGCGCTGCTGGACAGGGGCGGCGGCGCCGGCGGCGCGGGCCGGCGCGGGCTCTGCGGGCTGCTCTTCGTCTACAAGGTACGCGCGCGCGCGCCCACACACACACACACACACACACACACACACACACACACACACACACACACACACACAAACACACACACACAAACACACACACACAAACACACACACACACACAAACACACACACACAAACACACACACACAAACACACACACACACAAAAACACACACAAACACACACACACAAACACACACAAACACACACAAACACAAACACA